>BOSO01022882.1:0-34225 GCA_018403395.1 Gorsachius goisagi | reverse complement strand
ACTTGCATCAAGCTGGGTCTCCGTCCCTCAATCGTGGCATTAACATATGCAAGAACATGGATAGACTGTAAGAAGCCACCCCAACTTAGGTTTTCTAGCTCTATTGATTTGTTCTGCTGTACTGGTGTATCCTGTAAGCTGGAAGGGCTTACATAGTTTTGTCACTCAAAATTTTTTACTTTGCCCAGTCCAGTTCAGTTCTAAAGGACTACTATTTCTGGCTATTCCACCTACTGAAAAAGCATCCTCTGCCACTTCTAGCACATTACTCTTAGAAAAACTGGATGCTTAGTCATTGGTCCTATCTGTATGCCTCTACCTATGATTCATAAAAAAATAAACACTTCCATTTTCCTAAATAGTAATTACGAGCCTGCATGTGCAAAGATGTAGCACACAAACCAGAAAAAAAAAGAGACATTTTTAAAAAACACAGTCCAAGCACTGATCACTGCCAGTTTGATGAATCTTAAAAATTACCCACTGTGTTCTGTTTTTTTATACACAGATGAGGGCATTTTAATGTAACCAAATACATAAAAAATCAACACATTATTCAAATGCAATAACAAATGTAAAGTGATAAATTAGCAAGCAACTATTCAATTATTACTGTGACTAATTCCTGTAGATGGTGCCACAGTAAATGAACCTGAACTTGTTCTGGTTGACTGCAGTGTTCTGTTGAAACATTTCCATTTGGTTTGTTTGCCGCTTATGTAGATCACTGAAGTAGATAGCATCTGTTAAATGAGCTCCCACTTCATTACGGAGCTGCACTACTTACTGAGTCATTCTCCTTAAGCACGCAGGCTGCGTAATCTGGTGTTGTTTTAAAGCAAATACTAATTTATGATTACCTGTTACATTAGGCCACTGAAAATTGTACTTACACTGGCTTGCATGAGCAGAATGTTAATGGCCTGATTATGGATTGTAGTGATGTCTCATGCTTACAGTCTATGAACATAAATTCCCATCTCAAGCATATTGACTGCACAATGCACGCAGTGTAGAAGGGAGAAAGGATAAAATACATTCACTTGTAAAACACACAAATTACGGTCTCCATAGCCATCAAATATAGATATGTAAGGGATAATCAGAAACATTTCAGTGATACTATGCTGCCAATATAGACAGCTGAATGACAATAGAATTATTCATTGAGGTGTCATGATTATTATGTAATTGATATCCCAGTGATAACTAATCAGATCCTTTTCTGAATAAAAAGATGACAAGGTCTCAAAAATGTTACAATTACAAGAGGTATCACTAGTAATTTCCAGATCATGAAAACCCTGCAGAGCGCAGCTGTAAGCGCAATCAAAGCACCAATAAGTAAACACTATATTATAGCTCAGAACCAGTCAAATTGCACCTTCAGATAAGGTCCATAGAATTAGAATAGACCACAAGTCATTGAGCCTTATCCCCAAAATCAGAGGTCACCATGCAATAGACATTTACTTCAGATGAGTCCACTGGACATCTTTTCCAACACTTAAACAACAAAATATTTCTCCAGACATTAAAAAACACTCAGTACATCCCTGCGTCCCATACCACACAGTAAGGTAGTAAGGTAGTAAGGTAGTAAATAAATAATTAGTCCCCTGCCAATCTGACTTGAGAGAAAATTCTTTCTTAAACCACAAAACATTTTTCAGAATCTATGTCTGTGTTTATCTGCTCAGAATAGCTAGTTCTGGTGTGTACAAGAGGGCTTGTTATTATTAAACCCCAGGAACAAGTCCAGGAAGTATCGGCGGATCATCCATTGAGTAATGCTGATCACAATTAAATTAAATCACTGCTTAAATTAATCTTCCTTTTAAGATTAAATACTGAAACTAGTGACCTAAACTTCGGACAAGAAACCGAACCAAGAACATGCTAGAGCAGAAAATTAGGAGACTGAAACTCTCTGAAATGGGATTAAGCTGCTTAACCATACCACCATGAAATCACAGTGGAGATACAACCTCTTAGACAAAATAGCAATAAAATAACCACAACAGCAACCGTAAAAAGACTCAGCTGAAAGGGTTACCCAAGACTAACATGAAAGCTTCACATGATACAGTTCAAATTGGTCACATAGCAAACAGTACAGGGTAAAACAAGACAGGAATCAGGAAGGCTAGACAAAACTTTAACAAACAAAAAATCTATTGAGAGAAATGCATAAGAAATTATTTATTAGCAGAAAAAAGTCCAGATAACAATGATGGATTTTGCAGACTTCCAAAGAGGAAAGGCAGCTATAAACAATAGAGGTGGCATTTCAGAGAAGCTGAAAGATTCCTCAGTAACACTATTCACCACAAAGGATGTTAAGAAGATATTTACCCTTCAGCATTTCTTCCTGTCAATAAAGATGAGACAATATCAAAGAGTGAAAAGTCTAGAACATATGTGATACAAGTTCAGTCCTTAACTGTTTAACTGATTTGTCATCCAGTCTATACTACCAAACATAGACATGTGTAATTCTCTACTTAAATGTGTGTAATTGTCTACTTACAGGAGCACTTCCTTCAGAGCAAAGCATGATGAAAAAGACATGCAAGACTGCAGCCCTTTAAGCTGCAACAACAGGAAAATATTTTCTTATCACCTACTTTGAGGCAGGGTATATTGAAAGATTTTAAACTTTGTTCAATACAAGTGATAGGCTAAGAAGTGAGATAAGATAAAGTCCTGTGTATACAGCAAGAAGCAGACACAAGGACCGTGGATATACATCCAATAAACTACCGTACCTCTATTAATACAACACTGTACCCCTACACCTGTTCTGCCTCCTGTTACAATGCTAGGTCAGTCAACACTGTATAAGAGGTCCTTGCACCATAGTACACAGTAGAGGCACATTTAAGTCTCTCTTGCTTTCAGGGTGTAGACAAGTCTCTCAACTGATCAGGACCAAGTAGTAGTGTCTCTGTACCTCTGTAAGCTGGTAGCCATGGGCCTCCACCAGGAGAAGTGTTGCACCACAGGCAAAATTTTAACCATAGCAGTCAAAGATTTGGAGGACCCAAAAAAACCTCAGCATAAAACAAAGGCCTTGAGTTTTCAGCAGTTCCTTTGCCCTTTCAGTGTAAATAATATCAGTTTCCTCATTTTTTCTGAAGTATCAGTTGTTCTCTTTGACATAAGTAAAACCCCAGCAGGCTTTCTGGCCAGTAGACACTCTGTGCACTTTGGAAATGGCAAGATGAAAAGAAGCACCAAGAACCAGGTCCTCCCTGTATAAAGCTGTGCTGAGACAAAGCCCCCAGCTAGAACAGATCCTTTGTGTTACTGGCTCATGGTTTCTGTCCTCAAGCCATGGTAAGATACAAAGCTTTCCACAAAATTATCAAGCTCTATCTTAATTTTTTTTTTTTTTTTACAGAATCCAAATGGCATTTTTTATTTGGACCAATAACTTTATTTTCCCATAGCTTTGAAGCGTTGTAGATTTCTAGTTCTCTTACTTATATTCTCAGTGACTGAAGAGGTTTTGACATAAACCAACTAGAACTGGTTGTTGTCTATAAAAAGGCTCATACTTGACAATAAAACAAATGGCTAGAACTCAGGTTTTATAGAATCATAGTATTGTTTAGGTTGGAAAAGACCCTAAAGATCTTCGAGTCCAACTGTTAACCTAGCACTGCCAAGTGCACATTTAAGTCATGTCCCTAAGTGCATGCGTACACATCTTTTAAATTCCTCCAGGGATGGGGACTCAACCACTTCCCTGGGCAGCCTGTTCTAATGCTTGACAACCCTTTCAGTGAAGAATTTTTTCCTAATATCCAATCTAAACCTTCACTGGAGCAACTTGAGGCCATTTCCTCTGGTTCTGTCACGTTTTTACTTGGGAGACGAGATTGACACCCACCTCGCTCTCTACACCCTCCTTCCAGGTAGTTGTAGAGATCTCCCCTCAGCCTTCTCTTCTCCAGGCTAAACAACCCCAGTTCCCTCAGTCGCTCCTCATCAGACTTGTGCTCCAGACCCTTCACCAGCTTTGTTGCCCTTCTTTGAATGTGCTCTGGCACCTCGATGTCTTTCTTGTAGTGAGGGGCCCAAAACTTAACACAGTATTTGAGGTGTGGCCTCACCAGTGCCGAGTACAGGGGGACAATCACTTCCCTAGTCCTGATGGCCACACTATTCCTCATACAAGCCAGGATACTATTGGCCTTCTTGGCCATCTGGGCACATCATCTGGCTCATATTCAGCCAGCTGTCAACCAACAGCCCCAGGTCCTTTTCCATTGGGCAGCTTTACAGCCACTCTTCCCCAAGCCTGTAGGATTGCATGGGGGTTTTGTGACCCAAGTGCAGGACCCGGCACTTGGCCTTGCTGAATCTCATATAACTGGCCTCAGCCCATTGATCCAGCCTGTCCAGGTCCTTCTGTAGAGCCTTCCTACCTTCAAGCAGATCAACACTTCCACCCAGCTTAGTGTCATCTGCAAACTTGCTGAGGGTACACTTATTCCCCTTGTCCAGGCCATTGATAAAGATGTTAAACAGAACTGGCCCCAGTACTGAATGCTGGGGAACACCGCTTGTCACCAGCCGCCAGCTGGATTAACTCTATTCACCACAGTTCTTGGGCAGCCAGTTTCTCCAGAGGAATGCTGTGGGAAACAGTGTCAAAAGCTTTACTAGAGTCCAGGCAGACTACATCCACGGCCATTCCCTCATCCATGAGGCTGGTCACCTTGTCATAGAAAGAGATCAGGTCAGCCAAACAGGATCTGCCTTTCATAAACCCATGCTGACTGGGCCAGATCACCTGGTTGTCCTGTACAAGCCACATGTATTCAAGATGATCTGCTCCATAACATTCCCCAGCAACGAGGTTAGGCTGACAGGTCCATAGTTCTCCATATCCTCCCTCTCACCTTCCATGTAGATGGGCATCACATTTGCTAGCCTCAGTCAGTTGGAACCTCCTTATTTAGCCAGGACTGTTGATAAATGATGGAGAGAGGCTTAGTGAGCACTCTTGCCAGCTCCCTCAGTACATTTGCGTGGGTCCCATCTGGCCCCATAGACTTGTGTGTCTTCCCTAGTTGGCTCACTCACCAGCTGTGTCAGGAAGTTGTCTTCCACATGCTCCAGGAACCTCCTAGGCTGTTTCCTCTCCACTGCACTGTATTTCCAGCAGATGTCTGGCAAGTTGAAGTCCCCCACAAGAACAAGGGCTAGCAATTGGGAAACTTCTCCCAGCTGCTTATGGAATATTTCATCTGCCTCTGGGTGGTCTATAACAGATTCCCACCATAATAGCTGCCTTGTTGGCCTTTCCCCTGAGTCTTACCCATAAATCCTCCACCCCTTCATCACCATCGTCAAGCTCTAGACAGTCAAAACTTTCCCTAACACAAAGGGCTACCCCACTGCCTCTCCTTCCTTGCCTATCCCTTCTGAAGAGTTTATAGCCATCCATTGCAGCACTCCAGTTGTGTGAGTCATCCCACCATGTTTCTGTGACTGCAATTACATCATAGTTTTCCAGCTGCACAATGGCTTCCAGGTCTTCTTGTTTGTTGCCCATGCTGCAGGCATTGGTGTAGATGTACTTCAGTTGGGTTATTGATCCCACCAGCTTTTTGGCAGAAGAAGGTCTAATTCCTATGTGACCATTCTCAGGTGCTTTCATGGTTTCTAACACATCAATAATGGTTTTTGCTGCTACATGGATCTCCATCCCCTACCTCCACTGAAATGACAGACCAAAGGGCCTCATTAGCACACCATCTGTCAAACATTGGTGTGTCACTCCCAGGCTTATCTCTAGTGAACCTGTTTTTATCCCTTTCCCCCTTCAGATCTAGTTTAAAGCTCTTTCTGCACGAAGATTCTTTTCTCCCTTTCAGACAGGTGTAGCCCATCTGTTGCGAACAGGCCTGGTATCATGTAAATGGACCCATGATCAAAAAACCCAAGATCTTGCCAGTGACACCAGTCTCAGAGCCAGGTATTGATCTGCCGACTCTTCCTGTTTCTTCCGTCATCATTCCCTGCGACTGGAAGGGCAGAGCAGAATACTACTGGTGCTCCTGATCCCTTAACCAGTTGTCTCAAGGCCCTGAAGTCTCTTTTGATTGTGCTCAGACTTCTTGTTGCAACTTCATCACTGTCTACATGAAAAATCAGTAATAGATTGTCATCTGAGAACCTCACCAGGGTAGGAAGCTTACTCTTCACTTCTTTAACCCAGGCCCCAGGGAGGCAGCAGAATTCTCTAAGAAGGGGTCCAGTTGGCATATTGGACCTTCTGTTCCCCTCAGAAGAGAGTCTCCTATGATGATGGCCTGTCTTTTTTTTGTTTATGGAAGCATTTTTGATGCAGGGCATAGGCCGACTTGGCCTCAGTGACACCATAAGCTAGATGAACTGTCGTCCTCATCACTGTTTGGTTCCACTTGCAAAGCCTTGTATCTGTTACACCAGGGCACCTGGGGCAGTCATGGAGCAGAGGCATCCGCTGCGCTGGGCAGGGACTTGTCACCATTGGCCCCTATTCCTTAAGTCACCGTGCTCAGCCAGGCGGAGGAAGGGTAGGGAATCCTCCGTGTCCTGCCTGCCTCTTGGGCCTGTCCCGGGGAAGGTGGGGTGCAGTTCCAGCAGCCTGTCTGTCTCTCTCCCCCCCTGAAACCCCTCAATCTCCTCACCTCCTCCTGGAGCTCCGTCACTGGGTGGAGGAGTCCCCCTCACTCCCACAGGCAACCTCGCTGCTGCCGGCCCGTACTGGCCTAAGCGCGGGGCACAGCCTGCAGCCTGGCACCTGGCTGGCAGCATCTTCCCGCTGGAGCTCTGGCTGGAAGCTGCGTCAGCCATGGTGGTTTGCAGAGTGTAGAGAGGCCACGGCTTTCTGCCAGGGGGGTACCAAGGCTCCCCAGTTGAGCTGGCTTGAGCTTCAGCGCCCTTTCTGCTATGCCCTGCCATGCAAACCACCACGCCACGTCCTTGCTGACGCAGCATGCCCCGTGTGCCCACCCTGGTCACTTAGTGCTCCCAAAGGGCTTCTTTTATAGGTGCGGGGCTTGGCTGCCATTGCTCCTGACCCCACCCAGGTCTTGTCAGCCGCTATCGTACGAACTGCGGGCTCCTGGCGGCTCCCTCAGCTCCCCTGGGTTCCCCTCGGGGTATGGGAAACCCCGCTGTGCACTGCACTGGAGTGCTCTGCTGCCGACTGTGCCAGCACCAGAACCGCTCGCCTCAGTGGCTGAGTGCTAGTTTTAGTTACATCACATTTAAATCTCCTGACATTGCTCCTGACCCCATCCAGTTCTTGTGAATGATTTCTGAAACCTGAATAAATGAACTCTGAAAGAAATTATTAGAAGCACAAACCATTAAAAAGCCTCCTCAGAGCTGAAATTAACGGAAATTTTGAGTATTTCTATGTTACATAAATAATGTTTATTAGAGCACAACTGTACACTGGCAAGCAGTGGATGTCAGGAAGAGAGGAAGATGGACTAGATGGTAGGTTTATTTCTAACTGTCACTTCTGGAATACATTAAATACGCTTCTGTTAATTACTTAGATGAAAGTGATTAGGAAACCCTTCAATACAAATTTAAGTCCTGAGCTCCATAGAGAAAAAAGCGTGGTTAGGAATACCTTTTAGTAGGAAACAAAAATTATTTTTGAACCACAGAAAAGTACAATCTTTTCTAACTCATATGATAAATTTGTCCTATAAAATCAAACCATGACTGAGATTTGGAAGAAGTCAAACCCATCAGAAGAACCAGTGTCAGCACTTTGTACAAGTAGTGAGAAGTAGCACAGGAAGTCACCAGGTCCATACAGAAGCTTCAAAAAGGGTGGACTCTGCTCCAAAGATATGGCTTAAAAAATAAAATGCTATATTACAAGAAAAGACATTTGAAGAAGAAAGGCATGTGGAAATTAGGATCAAAGTAAAAAAGAACACAAACATGATAAAACTGTTTTATCACAGGGAAGTGATAAACATAGGCCAAAGTAAGCCTGGAGATTGGAAATGACATTCAAGAAATGGGATAGATTACATCACTTAGCAAAAATTTGCAAGCTACAGAGATACATTTAATTTGAAAAAAAGAATGACAATAACCCAGCCAGCTCTGATAAAATTCTCATATGAATAAAAGATAGCACTCAGATCTGCATGCTCTACATAAAAAAAAGCAGGACATTTATTCATTTCAAAGGCAGGAATGATACCAAAGGTAGGGTGTTGCCAAAACCAGCAGTCTTAACACAAAAAGGAAAGTCACAAACATTAGTAGGTAACTGGATAAAATTCCTCCCTCAGGGGATACATGAACTAAAAACATCTGGGCAAATAACAAATTAGCAAAGAAATGATTTGTCAAAGTGCTGGAGGAAAAAAGTACTCAATATTGGATCAAAAGTGTGCCAGACCCATGATCTCATGGAAAAAAATCTTTACTCGTAAGGAGGGCAAGAGAAAAACATGCTGGTAGCAAGTGCAACTAAAGAAATGGTTACAGAAAATGCCAGAGTCTAACTGTTCCACACTTTTTCCTTAAGAAAACTCCTCCCCAAGGTACTGGATGACAGAACACCCATAAAGGCATATTCGGTCTCACCCTAAGAGAATGTTTTCATTAGTCCTTTGTTGTGGGGAGGAGAGAGAGAGAGAGAAGACACAACTTTTACTTATTTATATAATTCCTTCAGGTGCATTTATCTTTAAACTCTACAGTTCCCACTGGGAAAGAAAATCTGGAGGACATAGCTGACACTAAGCATACTTTTTCTGTCTTCGAAGGATTAGCTAAATTCCCTTTGGTAAGGAACATTCTTGTTTCAGCCAGATCACGGCTCCAGATCATGGCCTGCACATGCCACTCAGACTATATTCAACAGCTGATTTGCCTTACCCATGCATGACAAAAGAAGTAAAAGAATATTTCCATGGCATTGAAAGTACAGGATTTGCATTTTTCTGAAAAGCACAATAAAAAAAGAGCATGATGTAGACTTGTAAGCAAACTGATATGTCCCTTCACCTGACCCAAATTCAGTCTAAGTTTAAACCCATAGCTCTGAACTACCAGGAGAATACCTCAACTATCAAGCTGACTATTCCTCAGAGAAAGGAAGTGGTCCAATAGTCACTATGTACTGAGCAACAAAGAATAGAGTGGTTTTGTAGACTACTTAATTACTGCATTCACTAGAAGAGGTAAATCTCAGGTTCTTTTTCTCCAGCAGTGAATGTTTCCACATTCGGATGAGTAATAAACAATTGTGTAGAGAGGAGCATCGCATTACACCACATCACACCCCTTCCTTCTGCTCTTCTCCCTTTTCTGAAGAGATCCAGAAGTAAACCAGGAAAATGAACCTTTAGGGAGCCTGTTTTTGTCCTGGAATAACATGTGACATGAGAACATTAATTGTGCTAAGGACTCACAGAAAATGCAGATGAAAGGACATCTGTATGATCTGTTGAAACGTGAGCAGACGTACTTCATGTGGCTCTGACCATGCCAAGATGATCTTTACAGCTAAACTTCTCACTTAGGGCAGGCACCTGAAGAATGAACATTCACTGTCAAGTTCCTCAGTCACAGTTTTAGACATTGGTATGAACAGAGTGCATGGCCCAGTGACTCTTGTGGGCAACTGGTAGACTAAGGGAAATTTTAGGTCTCCTGAATCCCTATCCTCTAGTCTGTTCAGTAGGTGGTAATATTCTTCTTGTCCTAAAATGTAAGGTGCCTTCTACATGCACCCCAGCATCCAATTTAGTAGTGAACACAAATAAATGCAAAGAAGTTCTGTACATATGGGAGATCTGAAAAACAAAGTTATTCAACTTTCAAGCATCTCTCTTAAATGCCACTGTGACAATTTCATCTAAATATCTCATCATACAGCTAAAGTGAGAACAGATGAGGAAATTATTTTGAATCATTGCTCTACATCAGTCCTCTACATAATATGTGCTAAATGCAGATCTACAGAACAAGAGATATTGGTATTAGACTTTTCATCTTCTCTTCCCTCTTTTCATATTTTTGTAGGCAAGCATCAAAAGAGTGCTAAAAACATCCTTCGATGTGGACACGTGGTGATGTTGACAGACTCACAAACAAAATGAGAGGAAAATTTTTGTTTGTGCAGCATGGAACTGCTCTGCGAAAAGGAGGAAGTTGGCTTAACTGTATCCACTCTTCAGGGAAGAACCAACTGGAATGAAAACCAAGTATGTCTTTCTACCCAAGGGGAAACTATCTTACAGAAAGGAAGGATAACCTCATTCTATGGCTAACTTTTTACTCTTCTATATCCACAGCAGTCTTTGTAAACCATGCATAAAGTCCTCGTTCTGGTGACCAGTAGCACATAACTTCTTACAGACACTGAAAAGCGAAATGAACGTAAGTCTCTCAGAAAAAAAAAAAAAAATCAGTTTTTCTCATCTCTTGTCACTGCATCCTACTGCAAGACATTAAATTAATGACATCACCTGGTTTAGGATTTTTTCCAGCTAGAGAGCTTTTGAATGTCCACAAAAGATTATGAACTTATCAGCTATATTTCCTTCAGCCATATCTGAAACCTCCTTTAATACTGAAAGGAACAATCAAACATTGAGAGGAGAAAAAACATCTCTGCTCGTGGCGAAACAATGTTATTTGGTAATTAAGATTCTGCTAATGCAAGGCTGCAATTTCCCTCAATTCCCTCAGCAGAAACCTTTGCAGGTCTCTCATGCTCAGTGACACTGTTTTGTACATTACCCGTGTTCCTTATACTCCAAATAATCAGATGTCCCTTTCCTTATTAAGGAAAGCAAGCAAATTAATCTAACACAGATATTTCTAATAATTTACACAATAAATCATGATAAGCTGTTTGTTAAAATAAATAATGTAAAAAACATGTCTAAAAAAGCAGACAGCTTCTTTAAGGAGGGTGCAGACTCAGTGTAGAGTTACAAACACATTGAGTGAATATTCCCAGATGGATGGCAGACAAAGAAATGAGGCATAGACTCTTTTGATTTGCAGACGTGCAATATTCATTTTATTTAAAATAAATACTCCTCCATGCTGTGTGTCAATATTTTTTTTTTACTTTATTGTCTATTTCTGATGATTCAACAGAATTAGAATTTAGCCTGCAACAAGCCTGTCTAAGGCAGAACAGAAAATTAATAAGTACCAGCAAATCTGGTGGTGCAAATTTTTTTAAGAAAACAGTCCAATACAGGCTCAACCTTGATAAATCTTTCTGGTGAAACAGAGATGTCCCAACAGCTGTAATGCCTTTGGCCACTCCCTGACAAATGCAAAGTCTACCCAGTCTAACAGCAGGAGGTTCAAGAGCAGTACCTTTAATTTGCTAGGCATGAGGAACAATTCTCCCTGTATTTTATTTTCATGAAAAAGGGATACCAAATCTGTAGAAAAAGATCAGTGGTACCAAAGTAGGGATTTTTAAATTTTTTTTCTTTTTTTTTTTTTTAATTAAGTTTGCTTATTTACTGTTATCCTTTAACTACTTGTTATGTTCCCAGAATTGGAAATGTAAGGAGAAAAAGACAGAAAGGAAAGAGCGCCTGCTATGCCTTCTGCTTTCAGGAAAGGTCACTAAGTAAGCACTCAGACGGTAACTGACCTAGCCAGAGAATTCAGCAAATAAAGAAAGTGACAAGCAAAACTAATTTGAGATGAAAGCTGCTGAATATCATCCTATATAAAATCAACAACCAAATACTTCATTTCACAAGGGCTTTCCAAGACAAGTCAACAGTCATGTCAGTGCATATATTTAGAAGTATGGTTCTCATGATTATATTGCATGAGTTATCTGAAGTGATTGTCTAAATACGTGAAATGCTAAATAAAATCACTGAACCACAGTGTTTGGCAATACCAACTGGAATCAACATTTTGCAGGACAATTTCAATACAATTTAAAATATGCCAGTATTGCTATAATAAGATATTGAGGCAAAGTAGAAGCAAAAAACGAAGCAGAGTGGATTCAGAGATCAAACAGTTCAACCACACTGAAAACAAGGTTAACCTCACTAGCTATTTTACATTAAAAAGGAAACTGGAATGTCCATTGCATGGCAGAATGTAGCTCTGATTTTTATTTCAAACCAGTAGTAAAAGCTACTTACAATTGTAGCATATATAAAATGAAAAGTGAAGAAATAAATAACTGATGCTATATATTGTGTTGCTTTGAAAACATAAGATTTTAATGTGAAATAATTTATCTGTATAATGTCAAATAATGGATGGAATGTGAGGGACGAAATTAAAATATTTCTGTTAAATACCTAACATAAAATTAGATCTTTCAGCTAGCAAAAAGCAGGGTAGTTTTAGGTAGTCATTTTTGAATTACAACAAAAAGTCAGTACATTGATTAGACATAAAAATTTTGAAAAACTAATCTTTTTTTTTAAGGTAAACCTTTCTAGTCAACATTTTTCAACAATCTGAGGTCAAAGAACAGCGATATCACACATGACCACCTCCACAGTAACATTTCTAATTATACCATGAGCCAGATATTTTCAAAAGAACACTGTATTTTTGTGATAACATTTTAAAAGTTGTAAGTGGTTAGGTAGATGGCAAGTATACTGAAAAAAATTAGCTAACACTCCTGCTCAGCAAGACATGAACTGCAGTACAAATCTTCCCTTGAACATGACTACTAGCAAGTTTTCCTTTTTGATAGCACTTATTGGAAGCACGTATTCTCACACGATAACACCCACTGAAATCTTCCAAAAAGATTATCCCAGGTATACACCAAAAAATATTATCAAGTGCTCTTGAAGTTTTCAATAGTTCCTGTCTGAGAAACATTCAGTAATATAATCAGCCAACCTATTGCTGCTCAGTTCCAACTCACACTGTCATGGGATCTAAGCTCAGGTCATGGTTTTCTATACATAAGGAAGGATTCCAGGCTTTAAGCATGATCTGCTCCTCAGTAAAGAAACAGAACAAAAGAAATATTAGCAAAATGAAGTTTCTCTGGCTCCAAATTACCGTTCTCTCATAACAAGATGAAAATGGCAGCTTCTTTCAGCTCAGACAAGCTTTTTAGGAACTTAAAGCCACAGTACACAAAAGAAAGCCATGATGTTACGTAGCTCACTAGCCCACGTTACCCACGAGTGCAGTATCTTTTGATTCTCCAGGGGCCTGTTGTACACAGCAGATTTTTGGCTCCAAACACCCTAAAATAAGGTCAGCTACAAGCTTCAGAATACGAGAAAATCACAGCGCACAGCTTCCCGGACTCGCAATGCCATTAGGCATTTCTGC
This sequence comes from Gorsachius goisagi, assembly GCA_018403395.1. NCBI lineage: Eukaryota > Metazoa > Chordata > Aves > Pelecaniformes > Ardeidae > Gorsachius > Gorsachius goisagi. The sequence goes on along the minus strand of BOSO01022882.1, from coordinate 20,887 downwards.
CCCTCCTCACCCCTGCTCTCTGATGCAGCTTTGCGCAGTAACGATGGTACTTTGATTAGCAAGCCTCTGAACGCAAAACGGGAGCACGGTAGTCAGCAAAGCAGCACTTATTTTCATTTCAGCTACGCAGACATGCTGAAATAATGATCCTGGCAGCATGTTAGCAAAACATTAGGAAGACTTTAGTAAGCAAATAATTTAATTACAACCTTCTCTCAGGCAGTTTATATTGCACGACCCCTGACCTTTTATATTGCTGTACCTAAACTCAGCGTGGGATTCACACTTCCCATTCCTGTCACAGAATCTCTCCATCTTGTACCATTTAATATAGTGTGCTCCAGGTGTTCTGTGGTGAATGAATAGTTATATTACTACCTGTCAGACACAATCACACTCTATTCATCATCTGCGGCTGGCTGCGTGAAGCCCTGCTTCCAGCAGGCTCCCTCTCTATTTCCTTGTTCAAACGTCTGCAGTGCTTTTGGCCCATCTGTCAAGCCTGTCATTTAGAGGGAAAACAGTATCAGCGCTTTAAATATATGGAGTTCTCTATTGAAACAGTGCTGTGATTGAACTGTCAGCATTCCCAGTACACAGACAGTAATTCATGACTGGTCAGAGCTCCATTTAGGTTGCTATTACTATGCTGACCTTGCTGGGTCACGCTGAGAGTTTTTTCCCTTTGCAGTTAGGTCTATAAATAGTGCAATTAACCTTTCAAGAATTACAAAATGTTCTTGGTTCCCCTCCTCCACAAATTCGCTTGCTGTTTGCGGCATTTATAATAATCAAGGGGGAAAAAAAGTTAACAGGAAAGGGCATTTCTCACTCTCAAAGTGTACGCTGAGTGTCAGTGAAAAACAAACAAATACTGTAACCCCCCCTCATGAGCCAAGCTCACATGGCTATCATCAGGAGCCTTGCCTCAAGTTACACTTTTCTGGATTCAAGCTTAACATCTCAAAGTACTCTGAAATATATCATATCTGAACTAGACCCTCTGATGATGCTACAGTATAACCTTATGTTCTTCAGAAGTTTTTTTTGTTAGAAATTTGACTGTAAAACAAAATTCTGAAATTAAATCACTCTGAAATTCATTGCAGAATAAAAAAAGTACTTCTTAGGCACATGGAGTTCCTGATCTTTTTGCAAAAGTACCTTTTGATTTAAGAAAAAATAAGGAACAGAACAAATATCTGTGGATCAGAAGTTCCTATATATGTCCTTTTGGAACAATTAACAAAAGCAGTTTTGTATGAACCTCTGATCATGAGATGACTCTGTCTGGTAAAGACTAATCTCTGTGTAATTTATAAGTCACCTATTAACCAGTATCTCTCTAGAGCTCAAAACACTTGCGCCTTTGTAAAAAAAGCAGTGACAGTAAGCTCATGTGATCCAACATTGGACAGTACATCAAAATTCCTGTGATTTTTGATGATTCTGAATTACTAAACAATTCAGTACACCAGTAATGAATGTACACCTGGGTCAAAGTCTGGGTTTGCATCTTCACTCACAGCCTTTTTCAGCAATGATCCTGGGGCTGGATAGGCTCAATGCAGCATCTCAGCCTCCCTCCAGCTGGAGGAGGGCCAGCAAAACCGGGCAAGAGAGACTGAATGCTCATGAGGTGAAAACAGGTTAAGAGAGAAATCAAAGAGGTGAGCTCAAGTCACCAGGGGAACAGAGCAGTGTGGAGAAGAATGTGCCCCAGCTGCCTCCCTCAATCTGAGACCAAAGCCCTAATTTGAACACAACAATGATGTCTCAGTAGGCTTGCTGGGTAAAAGCTTAGGGCTCCAGCCCTGATTACATTTTCAGATGTAGACGTGGTCTTGTCACTGTTCTTCTCTGGGGAGGTGTCTGGACCTCTGCGACTGCAGCCAAATATGCATAACCAAGCTAGCTAACCCTAGGTAATTACTGAGATTTCCGGTATTAATAAACATTTCAGAAATCATTCACAACTCTTCTTTTCATGATCATTCTTTTGGTATTTTTTTTTAATATAGAATCTAAATGTACTTTTGCTTACCAACGTTAATCTAGGCAATCTTAAAAATCCAGATAATACATTTTTTCTGTATCAGCTATGTTGGGTGGGTGATTAATTGGAAAGCCTCCTGCCCAAGTATGTACCATACATAGCTGCAAAGAACATCATGCTGCAAATACACAAGAAACACAAATGGCAAGTAGAAGACTTACACAAAGCAAAATTATTTAGTATATGAATGTGGAAAGGCAGCAGAGAAAAAGGCAAAAAGGTCTTTTCAAGGAAATATTACCTTTTTATTAAAGAGTGAAATTAATTATGTAGCTTCAGCCAGTCCGAATATTTGGGACTCTGAAAGACAGCAGCATAAATCACTCCCTGTGTTGTTAGTAGTTTCCTGAATGTCTCCTTTTTAGTCTTGTCCACCATGAATGCAAATGTCACAGCTTATTACAGATATTGAATAAGTATAATTAAGAAATAATTTCATCCAGTTTCTCCTTTCTTGGAGAGAGTCATAAAACAGAGAGACAGAACAGTGCCCTCGTTGTTGGTTTTAGCATTTTTAATGAATACTTCTATATCTGTCTGCCCTCAATCTGAAGGCAAAAGCTTTCACTTATTATAGAGGCAGAATAAGTGTAAGTCTCATCTCATTAACTGTCATATTACCAGGCTCTATGCCATACCATTCAAGTTTCACTGAGCATTCAGAATTTCTTGATTATGTACAGTAAGAACAGCCTGCTGAGACTTTCCCTTTCAGATTAATATGGAGGCATAAGGACAGAGGTCATGTTCATGACTCACTCTTGGTTGCCACTGCATTAACTCAAAATGACAGAGGCCTTTTGTTAGTGACAAAAAATGTAATGAGCATTTGAAAAATAAAATGTTTGCATCTAAGGATAAGAGACATTTTTGATTTTGCAGACTAACAATTTTTTCTCTCCTCCCCTTCTCTCTACATTGGTGTTAAACTGCACAGTACATTCCTTACAAATTATACCACCCTATGTTAATTATAGTGTGCCGACACTGCTTGTCGTTACTAAACCTACTCCATGCTTTGTGTGCTCAAATTTAAATAGCTGTTTTTTCCCACAAAATGTGGAAAAGCCGTACAAGTTACTGAGACTGGTCATTGCTCACATCTTTCTCTAAGCCTTCCAATTTTGTTCTATTTTTAAACCAAACACACATACAAATCCCAGTTGTGTGGTCTGCATTCTGAAAATGCTGCCATCCGTAGTCAAAATGACTGTCCTTAGCAGGAGTCTCTGACACATTCCTGTCGGAAACTCTCTATTCCTTCACCTCCATCTCTCCTGTAACACAGTTCCTAAGGATTTTAGATATCAAGCACATGCACATAGATATGCCACTCACTCACTTTCACATATAAGCACCCCTACACACAGAATTGTACCGTTTATCTCTACTTTCCAATGAAAAAAATCAGAACGAGCATTTTCTCAAAAAATAAAAGCTTTGTCTCTCACTTAATCCCTTTCCAGAGCTACACCCCACAAGTGGAAGAAAGATGGCAGTAAGGTTAATCAGCCAGTATGCCACATTCTCAGAAAATAAATTAGATGGATTATCATTCTTCAACCAGCAATTCTGTATGCTATGTCTTTCTTCAGAACGCACAACATCCATTTGTGTAAATGTAGACATTCTTGAACATAAAGAAAGAAATCCTAGCAATCTCACTTAAATAATCTCGCCTTATTCACAAAGTAATATATGCAGCAATGCTTGAAGAAAAAATGTGCCATTGTAAATGAAAGTATGTGTTCCCTAAACATCTTAGCAAAACCTCCAGTGTTTTTCTTTAGTTTTGGAGAATGCGATCTTATTTCAATGTATAATAGATTTTCTGTTTTTCCAACTGCATTACTTGGTTTAACAAATCCCAAAACTTTTCCTCATTTACAGTCTTAGACAAACACAACTATAACACAATCACTGTACTCCAGTATGCATTTACTCTTTGTTGTCAGCAAGGGGAGACTTTGAAAGTCTTTGTCGCCTTGTCAGGGAAGAACCAACACATTGCTGAAAGTTGCAATTATTATTAGCTTTAGCAGTCCAAATAGAAGAAAAGAAGGTCAACAGCATCACTTTTTCAGACAAACCTGTCTTCCAATATTTTTAAAGCATAATCCATCTCCTCATGGATTTACACACAACTGGAAACACTGAAAAACATTCTGAAATGATGGGAAGAGTTGATGTTGCTGTATCGTCATGACACAATGCCACAAATTACGACATACCCACATCACAACTTTAGAAGCATATCCACAACCTACCACAGGACAAAGGTCATCTGAAAATTTCTAACTAACAAGTCCATCACTGTCAAAATAAATTGGGCTTCAGTATACTCTCAGTGATTATTTACAGCCCTCTAGAACTACAACCAGCTATTACACAAGCACTGATGCTTTGGTTCATTATCTTTGTGCTCATTTGACTTATAGCATGGTATATTTTCCCTATATTTTCCGGACTCATTACTATCAGAAATGCCACAAACTTTAAGACTTACATGAGGGAAAAGTGCAAGCGAGTGGTAAAGACCAAAAGAGACAATTTCAGGGAAGTCCAATACAAGAAAGTGACTAGTTGAGGCGATTGACGGAAAGGTGTAGTAGGTTTCACCTTTAACTTGCTAGCTGAGTTCATTCAGTCATTAAGGGAACAAGGGAATTCCTGCTAAACTAATGTTTAACTCGGTTATAAAGTGTAGAGAAAAAGAAAGGATTGGCACATGAACAACAAAAGGAAGATTGCTAACACTTTCTGCTTTTTAAAGGCTGAAGGGACATTTTCTAACAAGGACCTGACTGGACAGGTAGGAGTCTGGAGACAAGACCCAAGACAATATTGGACAGAAAATGCTGGCAGTTTCAATATTTGCCTTCTGGACCCCACAAAAGGCATGCTGGTGTGGCAAAGTGTTCTTTTGATTCCCTTCATGCAGCTACAGTTTGTGAGGTAAGAGGCAGTGACAGGACAGTTTGTACTTATATTCCCCACCTTTTTAAATATTTTGTATCAGGAAGCAACAAGGCCTCTGCTCATATTTGACCTGAATAGTCTAAAAATTGCAGGTATCCCCAAAGTGCTTCTGGAGAACAATTTCCTGAGTGAACCCAGAAAAGCCAGAAAGAGCACATGCGCAAAGGGAAAGAGGCCTCAGGTGCCTTTAAGCTTAAGAAAGCTAGTTGGAGGAGAAAATTCCCCTGATTCAACAGATCCAAGTTACAGGTTTGTAAAATCAAGGTCAGAGTAATTAGAGCAAACACACACATGTGAATTGAACTTTTTACACCTCTGATGCAGTAAAAAGTTTTTTTGCTAAAGCACTGGAGTGAATAGCCTTTGAGATATATGAAGAGAAACAGATCAGTTGTTCTTAGGTACCTTCCCCTTAAAAAAACCCTGAACTGTTTGGTCAGGCCATAGAGAACATGCTCCAGAGAAAAGCACCTAACCACTGGAGAAAGTAAACGGGGAGGTTTCAACTGCAGCCCTGGAAGCAACAGCTACGTTATTGTGAACACTTAAACGGTCTCATTTCTGGAAAGAGAGTTTGTAATTTTGGGAAAGTAATTCTTCTTTCCAGTAGTTTCAGATCATTAACACGTATTTTTCACATGCATATTTTTCATATTAAAAGTAAAGTCATGGATAAATTCTGAAATCAGCTTTTGATTATACTCATGCTCATTTCCGACACAAACCAGTAATAACTATAGAAGCCATTTGCATCAATTTGAATTTTTTCTGGTTTTGTTAGCTTTTTGTTTTCCATTACCTTTATACGATATTATTCTTATGTCATCCAAACTGTGAAAAACTGATATACTGCTTTAAACAACACACTTTGACCTGGTAAACACCTCAGTACCAACATTTCAAACCCCAGCTCACACAAGTAACTCGATGCACAGAAGAGATCCAATTCAATTACACATATGCAACCAGAATTAAATAAAAGCTTCCAATATATTTAAAATTATAGCATGAAAAATAAACCACCCCAAATCAAATCACACTGGGCACAAGACAAACAGAATGCTACTCAAATTGCAAGAAAATGGAATTATTATCATCATACAAATGAATTAAGTAACCTGTCTTTTCTTTGAAGCAGGTACTTGCAAGACTTCCAGTAGCTGAGAGAATATGAGAATAAAAGGCAAAGTGTGAGGACCAGAGGCCATCTTATAAAGTATGGAAGATGGCAAGGTTCAGATTAACCCAAAAGTTTTTGAATAAATGAGGGTATTGATTGAGGGCGGGCGAGGCTACAGTGATCTGGATAGTCGACCCCTCTTTCAATAAGCTTGATAAATAGGATGCTGCAAGAAAACAGAAGTTATTCACATTCTGTGCTATGGTGGTCTAGGATCTGTGCAATAAAAAGAGTTCATACACTACCAGATTTTTTATTTTAAACAGATACTTGATCTATTGCGATGTCTGCTTGACACTGCTACAGCCCGTGCCAACAAAAAGTCAACATGCTCTTGGAATAAACTGTCTTTTTAAAGGAAAACACAGAGATTTCCTCTCTGAATGATCATCTTCTTCCAGAGATATGAGCTCGCTCTGTTCTTTTGTCTTAACTATCGATTTATACAATAAAAAACCTCCTTAAGATGATTTGTACCTTCTTGTTAGCCACCATACTCCCATTCAACTTCCCAAATTTCTATTCATGATTTACATAATGCCATAAAAGTACTCTAGTTGTGTATCTGTTTCTCATTCTATTAGACATATAAAGCCAGTTTTGCAAAGCAAGAGGTCTAATGCATGCATAGAAGTTAGACCATGCAAGGATATACAGGTCAAATAGATCATCTTATTTCTAAAATGCAATCGTAACTATGTGGTTGTACATAATCACAAGCTTTGTGAATACAACTTCTTACTTTTCTGCATGCAACTATCCTGCTTGGTTTTATAATCATGCTTTGGGAGCATATTTTGTAAAACTCAGTCAAAGGTACCCATAGCTTCAAGGATGAATAAGGCAGTAGACCCATTAACACAACCAAAATTAGGATATAAATAAAGTACGTTGTGTTATAACCAAGTCACATATGTGATTATTAAATTTCGTACCTAAAATTTCTTGCCTTTTCCTTGAGGCCAAAGACCTTATGATAATAGCAAAAAGCTAAGATCTGAAAGGAGCCAACAGCTGCAAGAACTGTCAAGCTATGTGATTTCTGGTATTCAGATTCTCAGAAAACTTTAATATTTTTTTAATGTCTTTTCAGAAATCTGTGTTATTTTCTTTAAAGTTCTGCTTTTTCCACAGTCTCCTTTCACTATACATTCCCAAGTAAAATTTAGGCAGATATTTCAATTAACTTGTATTCTGCTAAATTGTTATATTTCCATAAGAAGGGTGAAAATCAATATTGTCAAGTGGAATCTATGAACTAATAAACTCTCATTTCAATCACAGAACATCCCATTCAGCAATAACAAAATTAACTAAATTCTAATAGGGTAAAAATGCTTAACAAAAATAAACGCATTAAACTGAAAGTTAGTTAATACTGACAGGTGTCTCTATTAAAATATTATTTTTAAAAATTATTCTGTAGGGTTCAATAATACCATAATAAAGTCCACAAGACAGACTCTCATGAATTTGTACTCCATGGAGGACTTTCCACGGATGCTAATTTTACCTCCATCATGAAATTTATGACCTCTCTCCTTCTCATCCTCAGGTCTGAGAGCAAGAAGGTATGGTCGAAAGAAGCTATAGTATGGACTTTACTTTGGCCTGCACACCCATAGTGTCTGTGAACATCAAACTGTATCTCTTTATTCACTATTGTCTTTTTAAACCTGATTATATATTTTAATCTAATGACTATTTAGTGGAGAGGCATGTGATTCAAAAAAGATGAGCCACTAAAAAACTCTGACTTGTCAATTATATTTCCCACTCCTCTGAGCTTCTTGAGCCCTCCTTCCCATCCAGTATCCTCACCAAAAGTAACATTTTACGCAGTGGAGTCACTCTGATGCTGCAAAGCAGGAGAGGGGACAGAAACAGAAGCCACAAGCTTTCACTGCCTCTCACTGCCTGATTACAGTGTTGTGAGTATATGAGTGGTATGAGTGTTATCAACACTGTACGAGTGGTGTCCAATAAGCCAAAAGAATTACTTCACAAATATGTGGCCTCCAGACCACGTGTTGTCCATGAACAAGTGCAACTGTGATAACAGGGTCTCCGTTCTCTCAGGTGTATCTTACTTACAAAAAGATTGGAAACAAGTAATGCTGAGAAATTATCATTGCTCTCACTTCAGTAATCATGAGTGAAGTACCAAAAGAATGAGGAGCAGAGCCACAAAGAAGTCTGGAAAGTGGGATACAGAAGATTATAATATGTAGCTTTCAAGTTCCTGGACAGTGTGAAATTTTAGGTTTCTGAGGTATTCATGCTACACTGACAGCCAAATGAATATACAGGTTCTTCCAGTATTGTTTTCCTACTTTCACAGGTTGGCGAAATGCTGGTATGAATGGATGTCTCTAGGATTCAGATTCAATCTCATCCACAGAATTTTGTTTCAAGACCTTGCAAAAGATGATCAATAACTTAATCTGCAAGCCATTTGCCGTTTAATGAAGTCATACTCAGAGCATGGCTTCTGCAAGTCCTTATTAAATACAGGTGTTTCACATGTATGGACTGTGTCATTTATAGAACTCTGGTTTTCAAATTTCAACTAGAATTCAGATATACCATGCTTTGTGATACACAGTTTAAACCTACTGGGGGATACCACAAACCATGGTAGCAGACAACTACATTTTAAGAAAGAATGCCTGAAGTTGACTCATTAATTAGAATAATTTGGCTGCACATTCTGTATTGTTTCTCATGAAGCAAAAAAAAAAAAGGTAGCAAAAAGACAGGGGAAGATGACAACTGAAAACAACTTATGTCTTGAAAATCTCAGGCACTCAAACACTTCCTTCCTGGAAAAAAAAGTTAATTGTTTTAGTTGACGTAGAACTATTCATAACTGTTAAATTGCTCTAGAAGGACCCTTTCAAAGATGCAACCAGGTGCTAGTTCATCAGTTTGGTAGGCATGTGTCACTCAGCTGAGAACTGCACGTTCAGAACTACATGCATATAACAGAGCAGCACATATCAGAGCCAAATTCTACCACACTGTATCTTCATAAGCTACTAGTGCCATCTTTAGTCAGCTTTCTTCAGCAAACACATTAAACTGCATAGAGTTTAAAATGTATTTGGTGAGGCTTTGACTCACTTTCAGCTAGCAAACAGCCATGACGGCTTAGATACTGACCCTATGTCCACTACTGCCTTTTAGCTAGAGGGTCTTGCTCTGTTACCATTCTGGGTATGTTAAATATGCCCACATTTCAGTCATCCCAGCACAAAACCCAGCACATCAACACAAACCCTTCCTCATCAGGAGTTTAAGTGTGGGTCCCTTTTCCCAGCTCCCATGGGTCATGTCTAATAAAAGGACAATTTTTAAGGATTAAACTACTGCTACTAGATTTGCTGGAGTTTGACAAGTTTTGCATCTCTTGAGTAACAAACCTTAAGACTTCCCCCTTCCAACCTTCTCTTCTCCACCTGCTCCCGTAATGGTAGCCCTTGTAAACCATTTAAAATATTTCAGGTTCTTTGGAATGGGCTGCTTCAGCACTGAAAAAGCTGCATGCTCCATAACTTGGCCATGAGCACTGTAGATGGCTTTGTTGTTATTACACTGCCAGTTCCACTTATTGCACTCACCTGAAAAATCTTCACGTTTCAATTTATTTGGATTCCCACACAGTTTGTATTTGGGCCAATGCTCACTTGTTCTCAAGCACTCTTTCATATGATGGAAGTAGAGTCTTTACAGGTGTTGTCTCTGTCTTGACCAGTCAGAGATTATATCAAGCTGTCACAATTCCCTAAAATCTGTAGCAATGATCACAATAAATGCAGCAGTTTCAGCTAGGATCAAATCAGTCTCAGATCTTATCTAGTTTAGACTATTTCATTACTATGGAGTCACAAAGTCCTTTATTCATACTCAAAACACTTTTTACCTGGAAATATTGGTAAAGTTAACAATAATATACCCATACTTCAGTGTTCTTTTACATTCCAGTCAAAACTGAAGATTTTCTGCAATTGTTAGGGGTTTTAGGTGTAGAAGATCATATAAAATTTCCACACATTTCTCTACTGCTTTAGTAGGAACTGAATTATATAGCAGTTAAGAAGTAATGTCACTCAACACACTTCAGTGAACTCACCTTTTTTTCCCCTCAGCATTTCAACAGCAATTATACTCTTTTCCAATCTTTCTGCATACAAAGGTCCATTCTCAATCATGCTATAAACTGGTTCACTTTTCTCAAATGACCAGACATTTTTAAAACTTTAGAAACATGATTTCCTAAAAAACGCCTTTCCACATTCTGAATAGACTTAAGCTGCAGTTACAGTTTCAGTTTCATTACATTTTCGAAGTCACAGTCTTTTACAGGGTCTTCATCTCTATTACCAGCTGTTGCATAATTCACTCAAAAAAATATGTTAATGTATTACACGGGTATGATAGAGTCAAAATGCTGTTATTTACCCTTTGTGTATAACACAAATGATCACACTACATCCACACATCCACATCCCTATCTGCTTTGGCAGGTGGATCCCAAAAGATCTTAAAGGTCTTTTCCAACCTACATGATTCTATGATTCTAAAACGTGATCAAGAAACAAAAACAATGTGGATGGGAGTTGTGGTAAGAGGAAATAACAGAAGAGATGTGATGTAACTCTTCTGTAAAATGAAACTGCAGAGTGAAAGAACTGTTCTCTATATTTGCCAAGTTTGAGACAAAGTATAGGGTTAAATGGTAGTAGGGGAATTAGGTTAGGTATGAAGAAAACTTCTCCAGTGCAAAGGACAGAGAAGGACTGGAATAGATGGAGAAGTTTCCTAAGTTTCTGCTGTTGGAAATGTGTAAGAACAGGTGAAGGAAATACCCTTACGTGTGATGGAGATTTTGTTCAGCTTTGGGAAAACAGGATGGCTTATATGGTCTTTCTAATCCCCCTCAAACTCTGTTTTTCTATGATTTCTCTCTGCTTTACAACAGCTAACTTCAGTTAGGCCACTGAGCTGAACGTTGAATGTTTTGGCACCTTAAATATTGTTGCATGAAAAGATTATGTAGCAATTCTCAGTCATGTTTAAAGCTTGCTACTTTTACACATCAAGTAAACTGTATTAGGCTTTTATTATCATAATCTTAAAAAATTCTAGTGATATTACCTATTGCCTTATAGCACTTAAATAACCACAATACACGCTAGTGAGAAGAAGCTTAGAAATGTCTATGACATATTCTTCTAGCAGCAGCTAATCTTCTCTGCTTAAAAATTCAATCTGGAAAAGTTCTCACCTAATTTTTAAGATCTTTAAAAGGGCCCATTAAAAATACTCACAAGAACAAATCGGATAAAAAAAGCTTACCTTGAAATCAGTGCACTATGGCTGACACAATCCAATTTTGCCCTGATCATTGCTTCATTCCTTACCCTACAGCACTGGCTGGCAAGAAGCTGGCTTGCTAACATTGTAATATATTTCTAGACTCAAAGTGAAATTTGTCAGATGTCCTTTGCTTCCACTTAAAAAGTGTTAAGTGTAAATTAAGAGACAATGAAACACCTAGGAAAGACAATTAAGCTCATCCAGTGTCGGAAATCGGATTAAGTCCCTTTTTGATGATCAGCATTCACATGTTTTACAGAGTACCTCAGCACGCAATTACACAACCACGAAAATACACTGTTAGGCACATGCTGTCATGGGACAATGTGGCTTTTTCCACATCACCATTCAGAAATGCCTTATCATACAACTTGCTTGAGCATGTTTACTCACAACTCCTAATTAAACAGTCTCATTTTCCCATGCAATAAACTGATTTAAGATACACTGTGAATACAGAACACAAGCCAAAGTGTTTGCACTGTAAGGAGGTGTGGTATATAAACAGATTAGGAGCATTGGTAAAAGTAAGTAAATCAATCTGTCCTCCCCTATCAAGAAGTCTTATTAAAATAAATGTGGTTATTCATGTAATAAAAATGCTGTGGGTGTATTAGGCTGAGAAAGTAATCCAAGTCATTGAGCTGTTTGGAAGAAAGCAAGAATCCTCCTCCTTCTGCCCACAGCTGTTCATCACATTCAGTCATCTCTGGTTATTAACATTAGTATTAAATATATTCCTGTCCAATTGGGTTCACTCATGTTTCCAGTTTTTGAATCTATTCTTTTCCCCTACGTTAAACAAATCTAATTATTTCTACCCATAGTAAATGTGGAGCTGATGAGCAAATGGATGATAAAAATTCCTATTATTCCTTTGTGCTCATCTCTTGCACTTAAGATTCTTGTCATGCCCTGGGCATTCTAGCTGTCTGATACTGCTCCTTTATTTCCAATTCCAGCGCTTTCTCTGCTGAACATTTTTCTGTCCAGAACATTTGGTGCACTGCCTAGTACCAAGCAAAATCTGCTTGCAATGTAAGAACATGTGGAGAAATTACGTGTTTTTGTCACACCCTGTTAAACGGTATTCAAAACACAATGCCCCAGAAACTAAATTGATTGTAGGTTTTATAACCCTTTTCAGGCTAATGGAAACAATTTAGTACCATGAACGAAAACATAGCTAGTGCAGCTGTGGGAATCTTAAATTGCTCGGCTCAGCAGTTCTGTTCCGGCTTAAGTAGGATAAAGTAGTTAAAGTTCAGTTAGATTCCATTCTTCTGGATCTTTGACAGATCATTTCAGATTAATGTCTTCAAAGTTTTCAACATTCCTTGTAAAAGACTTTCTGAGGAATTCCTGGTTTGTGCTTTTAACTTGGGGGGCAGTGGAAGGGAGCTGTAAGAACTGGGAAGAGAGGGGAAGTGGGGTCAGGAACAGCACAGGGAAGTTTTCAATCATTTTGTAAAGTGTATTGAACCATCTTTATCTTCAGTTTGGTTTTATTATTAATATACCAAGCAGAAAAAAAAACAAAAAACAACCAAACAACAAACCGAAAAACCAATAAAGACTAACGGCTTTCTTACAACTTTAATGATTTAGCTAAGATCACAAAAGCTAGAGATGCGGATCCAAGATTGAAAGTCAGCCCTTAAGTCCACCCTAAGGACCTGTCCTTAAGGACAGAAATTTTCTCCTATGTTTGCTCGCATTTCTATATTTAAAACTGAATGCCATGATTAAAAGCTTGACAGACAAGAAGGAAACTTGGCTGCTGGAGAACTCTGCGGTACACTTTACAAAACAAAATCTCTACCTAGCCCCTTATGAGAAGGAATCATTTGCATGGGTATTACCTGCACTGTACTACCAGAAAAACATCTGTGAATATTATTTGACAAATTGATCACTAAATGAACCATTAGCTTGCAGGGGTTTTGGATTGCCTTAGGAAAGGAGGGTGCTATATAGCACAAAGGCTTACAGATGCAAAGCACTGATTGGCAAAAAAAAATGTTCCAGAAGAAAAGTAGTAATAAAGCAAGCCTAGCATGAAAATGTACCCTTTCTAAAAACTAAGCCATTTATGAGAAGCAGTAGTAAAACTGCTTAATTCTTCTGTGCCTCTAGGGAGAAATCTAAGCCTTTTGAGAAGTGATGGAGAGAAAAATGAAGCCAACAGTGTGTTTGTCAGCGAGCGAATGCTGTGGAAACAAAGTTAGTAATTTTACTATTCCTGCTTGCCAAGAGCTGACAGGTGTGTAGTTTCTTATTGTTCTGAAAGGCAGCCAGAAACCACAGTTTAATATGCATCTATGTCTTCATAGTAGGGGAGAAAACAGCTGTCTCTCTGGCGCATGATACAAGATGATAGAAATATTGAGACATACTCTTCTTTACAGTATGTTACCATCATTTGCATGGCTTTGTTTGATCTTCCAACAAAACACATAGCTGGAAGGAAAAAAAATAATGTTGCGGCCCAGATCAGATCAGACATGATGTGGCAACCTCTGCTCCCACAAGCAGTTATTATTTCATAGAGTCTAATCACCTCAAGAAGAATTTTTCACATGAACAAGGCTTGGAAGATTAGAGCCATGTTTTCAGCACAGCAGATCCAAAGACTTTCTACAAACAAGTCCATAAAAATGCTAGGTAAACAAAAGCAGGGAAATACCAGGTTATTTCAGATAAACATGCGGTAATCATTTCCAAACATTCTTAAAGAATGACTCCCATAAATCCTTCAGTTTTCAAAATGCTGAGAGATCTCTGTGATTAATAAAGCCTTTGAACGCAAAAGGTTTCCTCACACAAGAATGATGTGTGTTTTCCTGTAATATCTGGCAAAGCAATCTTTTAAATCCTAATTCCCTCAGGAAGGTAAAAAGTACATACATATTATACACACACACACACACAGAGACACAATGTACCAGATGCAATAAGTTGTAAGATATGTTAGGCTCTGTGTATTAAATTTCCTCCTGTGCAGAAGTATACTGCAGTGTTAAAAGCTCATGATAACTGGCTGGCAGATTGTCAACTGGATATGCATAAAATATCTGCACTGTGTCCAGGCACGTATGAATTGATAATTTGACAGGCCTAATTTAAGCAATAAGACTTGCAAGTTTTATATTTACCAGATCATGGGAAGAGGGATTAGGACACTCATTCAAATAATAAATTTTTGGAGATTCTGAAACTCTTACAAAAATACAAAAATGTTCAGAAAAACACTAGGCTGACCAGAAAGCTTCAAAAAGCTCAACAAAATGTATTGTTATAACGGAAATGTTCTCCAGGCTTCTGTTGTATACAATTACTTACACTTACTATGTCAATCTGTTAAAAGTATCGAACAAAATAAGACTCAATTACTAGAGATATTAGGCAATTCAGAGATAAGCACAAAAAAATTCTTTGACCTGGAGACAGAGGTGTGATTTTTTTCCACTTCATTGTCAGCAGCTTCTGATGTGTAAGGAACGAATTGATTTTTTTATAAGAAACTATATTTTTACACTAAATCTTAATACAAGCAGGAAATACAAACTTGGTCATTTATTCTGCCCGATAAGGAAGAACATCACTGAATTAGGACTTAAAGAAAGTCACATGATGAGAACTCTTCTATTCAGTCCTCCACAACAATGAATCACCATATTTTTGATACTTCTAGGTAAACCCCAGCCTGCAGGTGCTTGCCCTAGTTAAGCAGATACCAGATACTAGCATGTAAGATCGTCCCTTTCACACTGCACCTAGAAACCACATAAGCTGAAATGAGAGCATCTCAATAAACAGACCAAGGATAGACTCGGAATGATTTTCTCCTACAGAAGTTTCTTCTCACAAAGAGCTGCTCTGATCCACTCTGAATTCCCTGGCCTTGGGACTAAGAACAGACTATTACATTAAAAAACAGATTGGAAGAAAAATTAGATTTCCAAACATGTATAAAAGAAATCAAAAAGAAAAATAAAATATTTATGTCAAGTTCCTTGAACAATTTGTGTAAAACTTGTCCAGTTATTTTTCCAAATTAAATCAGCTCATGAAAGAAATGAGAAAATGGGAATAAGTGCTTCTTCCACAGTTTTCATTCTTGTGCTGCTCAGCACCTGTCAGCACAACAGCTCCAGCAGAGCTGACATGAATGTGTGCCTGGCATGGTTAAAGTCAGCTGTGCCCTGGTGTGGTTTTGCAATGTAGACAAGACATGACCTAGAGCTGTAACATGATGTCTGACATCTTTCTATGACTGTACTCTCTAGCCTGGAAAACAAACACAAGAAATGAAAAAACACACATGATCCTGACTTGGCCAAGCAAGTCAGCTGAAGCTACAGCATCTGGTCCTGAACATACCACGAACAAGAGTTCCCAGCTCCTCACAATATCACCAGATACCTGCCAGTGCTCCTTCATTCTTAGAAAAAAAAAAAAAGGTTGGTTGTATTTTTAAACTGCTTAAAGTTATGTTTAAGAACATGGAATAAATAAGATTATCTGTTCATATGCACTGATGAATGAATACAGCTTAGCACCCAAAGGACTGTTACCCATACCGCTCAGTTTCTCTTAACCCTAAAATTGTCGGTTGGCAGCCTGGACTAAGAGTACAATGGCAACTGAACAGACAACTGTTTGGAATTAATATGTTAAAAATTATCCATAAATCATCATATTCTTGGTGTAGAGAGAGGCTAAAGAGAGTTTTTAGAAGACTGCATCTCCCATAGAGACCTTTCAGAGTCAAAGTCAAGGCGCATAATGTAGGAGAGGTATTGCAGCTACAGAGCTCCTCAAGACACACTGAAATGTCACCCAGGCCTGGTTTACCTCACCGTATTCAATAAGTACATTTGCCAGAACTGTTAAGTCTTATTCCAGTGTTCCTACTACTACTGATCTCTTTCAATCTAAAAAGCCCTCAAGTGCCCTAGTTCAAATTTCAACCTGCATCTTGCAAGCAAATCCCCCCTCAAAAAATCAGTGTCTCATTTTCAATCAGAATCTTACACACAATCACTTCATAATACGACACCTAAAAGTGCAAAGCTGCACATGCTGTTTCCATATGCACAAAAACATGTGAACACATACACACAAGCTCTTCCTCAAAACACCAAAAAGTACATTCTACGCATATAAGCCACTGAAGGTTAGTTTCTTATTTATTCACTGCAGACTTGGCAAACAAAACCTCAGAAAGCACGAGGAATGTATGATTTCGGTGCCAATCTCTAATCCAAAACCAGCTTTAAGGATTATGACAATTTTTTTTTAATCATTTTGAGCACCGTTAAGCCACTTGTGTACTAGTGTTCTGCCACAAAGGAACAGAAATGACTGACATATTACATTTCAAAACTTGGCTTGCAAACTGAAAAGAATGGCTCAATAAGAATGCATAACCCTGGAGAATAAGGATGCAATCCTGGAATTGAGGGACCTCAAGGACAGCAGAAGTAAGGCATTTTTTGTCACACAGGTGCAAACAGAAAAGGAAACTGCCATTCTTGTGTCCACAAATCTCAATTACAGATTAGGCAGCATTGTTGAGGTACTTCAAATCATAGTATATCCTGAGATGAAAGGGACACATGGGGATCATTGAGCTGAACTCCTGATTCCACACAGGGCAACCTAAAAGTTAAACCACATATTTAGAGCATTGTCCAAACACTTCTTGAACACCAACAGTCTTGTGGACATGTCCACTTCTCTGGGGAGCTTGTTCCAGTGCTTGAACACCTTCCTAGTGAAGAACTTTTTCCTAATATCCAAGCTGAACTTCACAGGATGCAGCTTTAAGCCATTCCCTCACGACCTATCACTGGACACCAGAGAGAGGAGATCATCACCTCCCTTTCCACTCCCCTTCATGAGGGAGTTGTAGACAGCAATGAGGTCACTTGTCAGTCTCTTCTCCAAGCTGAACAAACCTGGGTTCCTCAGTCCTCCCTCATCAGTCATGCCCTTTAGTCCTTTCACTCTCTGTGTTGTCTTCCTTTAGACACATTCTAGTATTTTTATATTCTTCTTAAACTGTAGAGACCAAAACTGCACACAGTAATCAAGGTGACACTGCACCAGTTTTGAGCATAGTGGGGCAATCACTTCTTGTGACTGGTTAGCTATACTGTGCTTAGTGCACCTGAGGGTATAGTTGGCCCTTCTGGCCTCCAGGGCACACTGTTGACGCACATTGAGATAACCATCAACCAAAACCCCTAGATCCCTTTCTGCAAGGCTGCAGCCTGTTTTCCCCAATCTATATGTACATACAGGATTAACCCATCCCAGGTGCATAATGGGGCATTTGTCCTTGTTAAATTTCACACAGTTTGTGATTGTCCAGCACTCTAATGCATCAAGATCTCTCTGTAAGGCCTCTCTACCCTCAAGGGTATCAATGGTTCCTCCTAGTTCAGTATTGTTGGCAAACTTACTTAATGTGCATTCAACTCTTGTGTCCAGGGAATTAGTAAAAACATTGAAGAGAACTGGCTCTAAAACTGAGACCAGGGGAACACCACTAGTGACTGGCCACCAGCTAGCTGCTATGCTGCCCCAAATACTACAACTCTTTGAGCCCCATGCCTCTGTGAGCTGTTCACCCATTATATTGTGTACATGTCCAGCTGTATGCTGGACATTTTGTTCAGAAGGATACTGTGAGAGATGGCATCAAAAGCTTTGCTAAAATAAAATAAAATAAAAAAAACCAAAACACATCCACTACCCTCCCTTTGTCCACTAGACAGATAACTTTGTCATCAAAGGATATTAAGTTAGTAAGGCATAACTTTCCTTTCATGTTGTCTTGGACTGCTGACTGCATTGTCTTTCAAGTGTTTTTCAGTAGCTCCCAGAATAACCTTCTCCTTAATCTTACCAGGCAGTGAAGTGGGAGTGACAGGCCTATTGTTACCAGGGTCTTCTTTCTGGCCTTTCTTGAAAATAGGGCTAACATTTGCCAGCTTCCAGTTGACAGGGACCTCTCTGGATTCCCAAGACTATTGATAACTGAGAGAGGTCTTGCAATAACATTGGCCAACTCTTTCAGTACCCTGGGATGAATCCCGTCGGGCCCCATAGACTTAGGTACATTCAGTTTCAGCGGCAAATCCTATACAAAATCAGACAACTGGGAGTCTATCACCCAGTCATGGCCCTCCAACCCAGGGCTCCAGGGGTCTCAGGGCCCATCATTGGTGTTAAAGACAGAGGCAAAGGTGGCATGTAAATGTCTCTGCTTTATCTTAATCCCTATTTGTGAGCTGACAACCTACCTCATTAAGTAATGGATCAATGTTTTCTTTAGTCCTCCTTTTGCTGTTAATGTACTTTAAAAAGCCTTTTTTGTTATCCACCATAGTCCTGGCCTGCTTCAACTCCAATTGAGCTTTGGCTGTGCAAATTTTCCCCCTACAGTGGGGAACAGCATGTTTGTAGTCCTCCTGTGTAGCCTAACCCTGCTTTACAAGTCCATACACTTTCATTTTCTGCCTAAGAATTCAGAAGGAGATTCCTGTTCAGCCAGCCCAGCCTTCTGCCCCACTTGCTTGACTTTCAAAACACTGGAACTGCCTTTTCCTGTGCTCTTTTAAAAGGTGGCTCTTAAAAAGTGACCAGCATTTACGGACTCAAACACCCTCAAAAGCAGATTCCCAGGGGACCTTAATCCTTGGGCAGCCTAAAGCCTGCTCTTCCAAAATCCAGCATAGCATCTCTGCTCACAGTTTTTCTCATATACCCAAAGATTTTAAACTCAACAGTTTCATGATCACTATGGCCAACAGCCACCAGTCATCACTTCACCCACAAGACCATGTCTATTTACAAAAAAAACAGATCTAGGAGGGCACCTTTCCTAGTCAGGTCCCTTAACACCTTTATCAAAAAGTAATCTTCAATGTGCTTCAGGACTTTAACAGGCTTGAGGAGTGGGCCCATGCAAACCTCATGAAGTTCAGCAAGGACAAGTTCAACATCCGGTCAGGGCAATCCACAGAATCAACACAGACTGGGGGATGAAGGGATTGAGAGCAGACAATGAGGAGGACTTGGGGGTACTGGAGGACAAAACTTTAGACATAAGCTGGCAACATGCCCTTGCAGCCCAGAAGGCCAACCGTATCCTGGGCTGCATCAAAAGAATCATGACCAGCTGTATTAGGTCAAGCTGCATAGGGATGTGCTTTCTGTTGGTATGTAGAAAGGTGTTGATAACACACCAATGTTTTGGCTACTGCTGAGTGGTACTCGAACAGCATCAAGGCTGTGTCTCCAATATTTCCCCCCCAGCAGTGGGCTGGAAGTGGGCAAGACCCAAACCAACCAAAGGGATATTCCATACCATATGATGACAGCTAAGATATAAAAACTAAGGGAAAAGGAAGAGGAGGGAGGACATTCATCTTTGATGATGTTTTGTCTTCCGGAGGAACAACTATGCATACTGAAGCCCTACTTCCTGGGAGGTGGCTTGACATCACCTGCTAATGGAGAAACAGAGAATAAAATCTTGTTTTTGCTTTTGCTACCACGTGTGGCCTTTGCTTTTGCTTTTTCTTTATTAAATTGCCTTTATCTTGACCCACAAGTTGGGGGTTTTTTTTCCATCTCATTGTCTCCCCGCCTGTCCTGCTGAAGTGGGGAGTGATAGAGCAGCTTGGTGGCACCTGGCATCCAGCCAAGGTCAAACCACCACACCAGCAAGCCGAGGGAGGTGATTCTGCCCCTCTACTCTGCTCTGGTGAGACCCCACCTGGAGTACTGTGTCTAGCTCTGCGCCCCCAGCACAAGAAACACATGGACCTGTTAGAGCAGATCCAGAGGAGGGCCACAAAAATGATCAGAGGACTGGAACACCTCTGCTATAAAGAAAGACTGTGCTGGGGTTGCTCAGCCTGGACAAGAGAAGGGTCTGGGAATATCTTATTGTGGTCTTCCAATACTGAAAGGGGGCTCATAAGAAAAATGGAAACAGACTTTTTACAAAGGCCTGTAGTAACAGAACAATGGACAACAGTTCTAAATTGAAAGTGGGTAGCTTTAGATTGGAGGTAAGGAAGACTTTTTTTTTTACATGGGGGTGATGACACATAGGACCAGGTTGCTCAGAGAACATGTGGACACCTGGAGGTGTTCAAAGTCAGGTTGGATGGGGCTTTGAGTAACCTGATGTAGTGAAAGATTTCCATGCCCATGTCAGGGAGGTTGGACTAGATGTTCTTTAGAAGTCCCTTCCAAGCCAAAATATTCTGGGA
>BOSO01022880.1:0-21370 GCA_018403395.1 Gorsachius goisagi | reverse complement strand
CAGGACAAGGGGTGATGGTTTTAACTAAAACAGGGTAGGTTTAGACTGGATATAAGGAAGAAATTCTTTACAATGAGGGTGGTGAAACACTGGAATGGGTTGCCCAGAGAGGTGGTGGAGGCCCCATCCCTGGAAACATTCAAAGCCAGGTTGGATGGGGCTGTGAGCAACCTGATCTGGTTAAGGGTGTCCCTGCTCCCTGCAGGGGGATTGGACTGGATGGGGTCTAGGGGTCCCTTCCAACCCCAAACATCTATGATTCTATGATTCTATGACATGTTAGTGCATCTCAGTGCAATTTTTTAAATGATAAGGTCATACGGCTCAGCTGAATGAGAGCTATGTCTGATGAAGTACACGCTGCTGATAAAGTATACGTCTGTCAACTTAGCTCTGAGTCTGGCAGGTCTTATTTTTAACATCTGTGTGTTCAGTGTCACTATGACTGTACAGTGAAATACCTGTGTCAGATCAATAAGACACTCTAACTGCTAAGGAAAACAGCATGAGAATATAACAAGTAGTAAAGCATATAGGAAAGGCTTATTAATATTTAGCAAAACTAATCTGTTTCTCACTAGCCAAAACATGCACATCCAGCCCTTTTGGGAAGACAGCTTTGAAGATTCACTAAGTTGAAATGAGGTTTTCTGCACTATATGTAACTATTCGTATTCTCTGTGGGCTAAATCTTATTCCATAATTTTGAAGTCAACCTTTGAGATTTGGGAGATCATTAGAGGATTTGTGTATGTTTTCTTCATTCTGTTTTTCCAGATAGACCAAATGTAGTCACTTTATAGATGGGAATTTGATTTAAATAATATGACTTTGCTAACATTACATTTTGAATTTATCTTTATTAAGGCTGCATTTTAATTTCATTCCATGTATCCTCATTAAGCAACTGTTTGCTCCCTCAGGCATTTTTTTCAAGCTAACTTTTAATCTACCTATTGGTACTCAAAGCTGTAAAAGTTAAAGCCTATTTGAATTTTTATTTGGAAATCTGCTAGATTTTTTCCCCTTTATGGAACTGCAGGCATTCTGCTTTTGCTGGAGATGGTCTGTTTTCCCTATATAATCTGATAAATATTAAATAACACATATTCATATCAATGTTTTGTATGCAAAGCCCTGATCTCCAGAAAATTATACATTAACTACAAAAGCATTTTATTGTACATTACTATTGCAGAAGCTCGCTCTAATCAGCTGTCTGAAATCCTGTCACTGTAGCATTCAGATGCTGGATAGCCATTGAAATTAGCAGTGAGTGGGCCTAAAGGACATATATTTTCTCTGTTTCTATTGATTCAGACTTCTGAATATTGCACACACTACTTTAAGATAATGGGTGATGTAAGAACGTTCAGTGAAAGAGGAAGTCGTTGAGGAGCCGCTTTACATAATGTCACCTAATGTGATTTCTCTGGATGCAAAACAATGGCAATATCTGCATCACATGCAAAAGAATTTTTCTTTTTTAATATGGTACAGTCAAAGAACAAGTTTCTCTTGTACTGTATACAATGCCTACAAACATTAGACATTGTCGTTTGACTGAAAGGATGGGAAAGACAGACCCATCTCAGGGAGGTAATAAAAATATCCAGCATTGGTTAAGATTGCAAAGCAAGTTAATGGTGTCCTGGCACATGGATTTGGATTTCATGCCTTCTCTTCTAGTGCCCTCATCAGCCACCCTTTGTCTTTCAATATTTGCAGTGGCCGTTGTGGAAACTGAGTCCCGTGGCTGTGTTGGCATCACACAGGTCAGGACACACGCATGCCAATGTGCAGTAATAGCGGGTGAGCTACCTCTCTCCTGTTCTCATCCTCTCCTTTCTCCTCCATTGCCTGCATTTCTCCCCGTACAGTCCACTTTAAGTCACCTAGAGAAACAAAATTGTTGGTTATGGGTTTGATAAGATCGTTCATTCCCAGAACTCACATAGTCTACAGTTACTGACTGCTCTCAAACTAAGTTACTATTTAGAAATATCTCTCCAGCTCAGCATTTCTTGTTCTGAAAAGCTGGGTGCTACCCAGCACCTTTTGCTTACCTTCAGCAAAAAAATAAATAAAACCTCTAAAGTAGGTCAGGAATCAGAACCAAAAAGGCTGCTCAAGGCAGACTCAGATCTGTAGGTATTTGCAATTTTAACTTACTGGTTGTTCAAAACATAAGTAAAGCTCATGAGCATACTGCACGAACAGTAGCAAGCAAAAATTGTTTGCAATATAGGCGTCTGCATGTGTCTTAATTATTACCTGCTTGGTGACATATAAATAGGAATGTATAGAACTATAGTTAGATACAAATAAATTGCACAGACATAGCTAGATCATTTTTTTTCTTTGTGGTACTTACTGATTTAAGTCTTAATTTCATATACCCTTTCACTTATGACTGGATTTCCTGAGTTCGCTGCTGCAAATGATTCTTCTGAATAAAAATAATTCTGCTGAGAGCAGTGAGATAACCTGTGAATTTGTGGACTCCTGCACTGAGGCACACTGCAGGCACTTAGCAGGAGGAACAGCAGAGGAGGAAAACTTTCAGAAAAGGAAAATGCCTCTGTTGGTGCTATTCTAAATGCTAGCTGCCTTTTTAATTTACTGCACCATCTTTAACTTTACTGCAACATCTTTAACATTGCTTCTCCATTGCTGGGTGTTTCCAAATTTGATTGCTCAGCCTCATAATAAACAAGCCAATCTCAACAGTAAAAATAGTTTAAGCACTACTGGTTGGAAGTCACTAGTGGAAGATGCAGCAAGGTGACAACTTGCCTTTGTGAAAAAAGATCTCTCCTTGGGCTAGGTGGGGCTGTGTTTCCTCAGAGGCCATCCCAAACTCCATTTCATAGTTTGTTGAATGTATACAATTTGCACGTGTGGAGAAAGGAAAAACCTCAGTACATCAAAGACAGCATTTCAAATGTGAACCCTTCCAACCAAGGGGGTTTCTTCCCAGTTGGTCCAGTAAGTCCTCATGTTTTGGGTGAAGTTGAGCTCTTTCAAGGGAGAAAAGATTGTATTGCCCCTATGAACGTGCTCCAAAAGGTAACTGTTTTCTTAAACTGACTTCTCCCCAGGCTCAGTAAAGAGGGGAAAACACCAGAATGAGTGTGGCTGAGCCAGTAAAAACATGAGCATGAAAAAACACATGCACAATTACAACTTCCCTTCCAGTACCACACAAGCTGCGATTTGTATCAGCTGTACACTGAGTGCAAGAAACACAAGTGATCCAGAAAATGAATGATTGATATACTTAAATGCAGAAGCAGATTCAGATAAATGTCCCCATCTGACCTGGAAGTCACATGGTTTTAAACCTAAGGTGGCTAGCAATTTACTTCAACTGACCTGTACTCTGCAGGAAGGTAAGCATTTACTGACTCCCTGTTGGGCTGGCAGTTTCCATATGCAGCATAATTACACCTATTAGAAGTAATTGACTTCTAATGGAACATTTCTACTGACTTCTGCTAGACAAGGTCCCTGAGATCCTGGGCAATGCTGCCAAAGCACTACCTGCAATACCAGGCTGAAGACAAGACCTTATGGGCTACCAGTAGGAACCTAATGGGGGATCTCTTTATTCATCCCATTTTGGCTTCTTGACAGATCTCAACAAATGTGTGTAATTGCTGGAACTAGAGTCAGAAACTTCCACTATGAGCTGGAATTCATGGGTTTGGGTTTTTTTTCCCTTTTAAAAACACATATATTTTTTGTTTTTAAGTATGTGTGCAATTATTATTTTTTCTCTGCATAATTCTGATTCTAAGATGTTGAGGTGAAAAATGAAAAGAAAACACGATCTCATTTTAACAGTTCACGCTGATGGATCTGGCCTCACCAAATGAAGACCAGATGCAGAAACACTGCTGACAAATTATCCCAAACCACTACCAAATAAAAACTCGATTCTTCATTGTCTGAGCTAAAAGCTCCTTTAGCAATAGGTAGTTGCAATCAGCCAGTGGAAACAGACAGGTTACTCATGGGTTACAAATTGTACCTTGAGTCACCTTCAACCTCATTCAGCTGTATATATTCCAGCTCAGATGGGACAAGGAGGGAAACAGAAGCTGGGTGAGATGCTTTTGATTAACTTCAATGTTTGCTCTTGATTAAAAATCTAAACCATGCCATTAAAAAAGTGACCCTAACTTGAAGGTAAATTTCCAAAACCACAGGGCAGCTTTTATAAACAGAAAATAATTTTCACACAAAATATTTCTTCCTTCTTTCCTTCCTTCCTTTCTGAAACACAAAATTAATTAATGCTGTCCTGATTTATACCACATGAGGGCTTAGCCCTGTTTCTTCATGATGACCATGTGGGTTTCTTACATGCAAATCACAGAATCACAGAATCACAGACTGGTGGGGGTTGGAAGGGACCCAGAGCAGGGTGCACAGGACATTATCCAGGTGGGCTTTGAATATCTCCAGAGAAGGAGACTTCACAACCCCCCTGGGGAGCCTGTGCAGGGCTCTATCACCCTCAAAGTAAAGAAGTTCTTCCTCACATTCAACTGGAACCTCCTCTGCTTCAGTTTGTGCCTGTTGCCCCTTGTCCTTGTCCTGGTCCTGCCGCTGGGCACCACAAATGGGCAAGGGACTTCAGTTTCTTTTGGTGTGTTTATGTTTTTAACATATTAAATATTTATTTTTATTTAGACCTTGTTCAGAAGATTATCTTGTTGATTACTCCCCAGTATTCCTAGCACTACACTGACTTGACTTCTGATTTCAGAGGGCTCAGTCATTTTATCTTACCTTCTTTTAATGCTGTAAGCATTAGAAGTCTTTGTTGAAGGAGGAAATTCTGGTGTTGCTTTGATGGCTTACCTTCTACAGGTATAACGTATTGGTAAGTGAGCTAATGCCAAGGTGAGTTGTAACTACTGACTGTTATTAATAGCAAGTTCATCAATTCCTGAAATATGTGTGTCTGCAATTCCACCAGCTTGATGTTCCTTGACAGCTACCAGGGAAGTCTCTAAACGTGCTGCTAATTACATAAAACACAAGAAGGATCAGGAATATATAATAACATTGTATGAAGTTCAACCTGGAGAGCTATAATTTGGTTATTAATAGAAGGTTATGTTAGGAACTCAGTAGTGAAGAACACTGCTGCAAAAAGATAGATAAGAAATAAAACAGGCAAAAAATTGCTCCTAACATATTTTCAATTCAGCTGTATTGGAGGAAGCCTTAACCAGGACAAGCTTGTAGCATTTAAAAGAAAAATAATTAAA
This sequence comes from Gorsachius goisagi, assembly GCA_018403395.1. Lineage (NCBI taxonomy): Eukaryota > Metazoa > Chordata > Aves > Pelecaniformes > Ardeidae > Gorsachius > Gorsachius goisagi. The sequence continues at coordinate 16,088 of BOSO01022880.1, read as the reverse complement.
ACTCTAGCTCTGCAGTTTCTGCCATGTTGAATAATGTCATTCTTTTATGTGGCAAATTTGCTTGTATCCCACACAAATTTGGCAGCACTATCATTTTTCCAATCATATACAATTAGGTAGAAATGTTGAATCAGAGTATAGAAGTTAGCTACAAAGCTCAAATTATCCCTTTGAAACATGCTTTCTGGTATTTTAAGTTTCCTGCTGTAAATATTTTTGAATATCTCATATTACAGTGGAGTTGTGAGAACTGCAGTTAGAATTATCAAAAGGTCTCATGAATTTAATTAAGTTTCACAGATTTATTTTGTGCAGAAAGAAAAAAAAAGTGTTTGGAAAAACAATGATACATTTCAAGTCATCATCTCCAAAAGAAAACTTCCAGATTTCTCATTTGGAATTAATTTGTTTTAAACAAAAACGGCTTAACATTTTAATTTTGATATGGTGAATTTTTAAGGTACCAGGTAACCAAAATATCTATAATTTTGTTGGACGAGGAGAATGCCTCTAAGTTCCATTCCCTCTAATTATGGTTGAAAATGTAAGAAGAACAGACTTACAAATTGCAAGACCTTCTTGTATATAATCAGGCTAGAAACTTGCAACATTGAGATGTGCCCATTGGGGGTGGTGTTGACATCAGAAAGTGTGAAGACACATAATAATAAGCAAGAAAAAGTAAGTTTCCAGATAATTGCATATTTTTTCCTGGAACTGAAAACCAAATCTGAGCTAAGTGTCACACTCTGAGGTCAGGTTTTGCTTTACCTTGGTATTTCATTCTACTTCATATTGTTGCAGTATTTTTGCTTCAGCCTTCCCAAAATCTGGTCTCCTGCCTTGCCCTTTCCTGGTTTTAGGTTGCTTTGCATTGCAACCCTTTAAAGGGTGATACATGCATAGCTGCAAAGTCCTGAATACTTCCAGCTTGCTTCCAGATGCTTTTGCATCTTAATTTTGAAATAATTCTAATCTTGAAAATGATGGAGATGTGTTGTGATAACATCTCTTAATGCCTGCTGTAAGCAAGAATCCAGCTGGCATAAAGTAAAACCACGGTTACAGGTTGCTGACTCTTCTCCCCTCCTGCCAAATTGGCTTTACCACACTGAGAAGAGCAATGTTCATAAAGGAACAAGAGGTTGGACAAACAAAGGAGGTTTTGTTCAAACCTCCCACTGATACCGAGTTTCACAGGTAATAAGCAGGACTGGCCTAAGGACAAAAATAAACTTTTTATTTGGCTCTCAGCAAAGGAGAATCTAGTCCTACAACACAGAACTTCAGCAAACTTTCCCTGAAGCTAATGAAATTTCATTCAGCTCAGGACTCTTAAAAGTGATTCTACAAGATGGTATAACTCAGGTTCCTTATATTGGTTTTCTTTCCAAAGCCTGTCACCAGCTAGAGAGTCATTTGGCCATAGATCAGGACACTTTTAAAAAGGTCTACTTGTATTTGATGTTCACTTTATGTACCATGAGGGGAAAAAAAAATAAATCCAATTCTGTTTTTTCTTTGCAGATTTTTCTGTAACCACATGAATAAACCTGCTTGTGCACGTGCCTATGTACCTTCTTTAATCAAAGGATAGAACAGGAACCATCTTTAAAGACGGACTGTGCTGTGTAGCCAAGAAAAAATATAAAAAATTAGAGAAGTCTTAAATTAAAAATATGTGCCTCCACAAATCTAAGGGCATTTCACATCTGAATGGACAACAGTCAGCTTCAGGAGGTATTTTTTTCCCTGACCAGAAAACTTTGTTTCTTCACGGAGAAAAAAAAACAAACACAAAATTCTGTGTAATGCAAATCAAAATTGGAATTTTATTTCTCATACAGAAAATGTCATTTTCTCCTACGTTGGTTTCTCATCCTCAATACTGTACTTGTTCTTTTGCATTCTGTGACATTAAGTAAAGAAGTGTTTGTGGAATCTTCTTTTCTAACTTCTCTTTTCTTTCTTAAATGTGATTCTCAATATCCCCCCAACCTGATTATTCTAAAACCACTCGATCATGCTGCAAAGACCAAGTGCTGCATGAATAACACGTTTTAAGTTTTATATTTTAAAAATAATTGAATTTTTCTAATCCTAGGTGTCCCAATCCCATGTCTTAGTTGCAGAACTAAGTAACCTTCCTCTGTATTTGCGTTTTAAGTTTCTTTTAACACTTTGCAATATAGATTTTCATACAGAGAACGCTTCTCTTTTTTATAAACAGATGCCACCCTAGCTGTCATTTCAAAGATGTGTGACTGAATTTCTGAAAGTCTAAGAGAAACGTTAAAAGTGACACGAAGTAAAGCAAACGATTTGACTATTGTTTCAAGTGTTCTTTTTTTTTTTAAACTTAAATGGAAAAAAAAGTGATGCTATTATTCAGTAACAACAATAACGATCTTTCTATAATGCTTTACATTGCTAAAGTTCCTATGTAAATGCTAATTAATTCAAATAATACCCACAACTTTCGGACGTTTCTCTAACCTTACGACAGTAAATCCACTTGCGTGTGTGCGTGTATGAGGGCTACATCCCCTCCATGTATTCATATGCGCAGACTTTATGGTCATTTGTCAGTCTCTAATAAGAAACAGAAGTGACATCTGTCATGCATTCCAGTAAACACATTAAGCAACCACAATAGGACCCCAAAATGTTTCCTCCAGTACTTTAATTAATTGTGACTTGCTGTAACAGAGTTTTCTATGAATTAAACAGAAAGATCCATGCTCTCTCCTCCCCCGCTGTAGCTTTTTGTGCAGTGGGAAAAGATTTAAACTAAAGACTTCCCTTCTGGCCCTGCCAAGGTGCATTTTTTCCTCATAGACTTGACTTGCAGTAGAAGTTGATGTGAGAGTTTGTCATGGCTGTTTTGACAGTCCGGTCATCCTAATCCAGGGATCTGGTCCCTGTGGTTTGTCAATTATCCTACTAACCCTACAGCGAGAGGAACACTCAAGGCACTGAACTGTCATCCAATAACCAAGAAATAATGTCAGCAGCCAGTGAGTAGGGATTGTGAGAGATGGGGATGCTTTTGACAACAGAGAAGTGTGGATCATTTCAGCATTTATTTTATTTATAGACATTCGTAACAAATTAATTATATCTCACTGCAAGGCTCCACTAAAACTTGCTGGATCCAGACCTGCATGCACACACAGGATGATGAGTGCGGTTGAGTGCAGAGATTGCAGCACAGCAGATCCAGGCGTGGAGCTTCGATTCCCAGTTTCTTTCACCCCCCTCCTGTGACCTTGAGCTTGTTACTTGACTTGGATATGTTTCAATATCCCCCTGGATAAACTGAGGATAAAAGCATCCACTCTTAAGAGCAGACAGAGCCTTAATCAATTAGTGTCTGTAAAGGACATTAAGATCGTTTAGCAAAAGGTAGAATTAAAGTGCAAATTATGCTAAGGTCCTATTGAAATGAAAGGCGAGTGTGTTTAAAAGGGGATTTAGATGCAGAAGGCTAGAGAGCAAAGAAAATCTACGTGGAGGATCACAGGAGGCTTGATTCTGATCCAGTGTGTATCAGGATAATTTGGCTTAACTCCCTACTTAATACTAACAAAGGAGGCTCTGCCCTGGATTCTCACTTGGTGTAAAGTTACACTGGTCTATGATTGCACCGATTAAACCAACCGAGAGTACAAATTTTTGGCTCTTGAAGTCCTCATAATTAGAGCTATAATTTTGTTTTTTCATTTTCTGAGTCTGTTTTTCCCTGTTGTTTCTCAATCACAGGTTTACTCTAACCATGTTGAAGTGAGAAAATAATCAGAAGAAATGAAGACTCTCTCTGGAGTCATCCTGTTTCCAAGTGAGCCACAGCATGACCAGCAAGAATGGATGATGGCATGGGTACCAGTGAGAGTCTCTTACACCTTTAGTTTCTCTAGCTGAGATGTGGTACAGCACCAGCAGTAAACAGTTCACATTTTCTAACCCCAACAGCTCTTCAGAGAAGCACAGGGTGCGAGATGGGTCAATTCACTCGGCAGGCAATTTTCACCACTAGGGTAACTTCATTTGAACTGGTATATACGTGCAACTCTGGAGCCCTCAGCACAAGAAAGACATGGAACTGTTGGAGCGGGGCCAGAGGAGGGCTACAAAAATGATCCGAGGGCTGGAGCACCTCTCTTACGAGGACAGGCTGAGAGAGTTGGGGTTGTTTAGCTTGGAGAAGAGAAGGCTGCGGGGAGACCTGATTGCGGCCTTTCAGTACCTAAAGGGGGCCTATAGGAAAGATGGGGACAATCTTTTTAATAGGGCTGGTTGTGATAGGACAAGGGGGGATGGTTTTAAACTGAAGCAGGGTAGGTTTAAACTGGATATAAGGAAGAAATTCTTTACAATGAGGGTAGTGAAACACTGGAATGGGTTTCCCAGAGAAGCAGTGGAGGCCCCATCCCTGGAAACATTCAAGGCCAGGTTGAATGGGGCTGTGAGCAACCTGGTCTGGTTAAAGATGTCCCTGCTCCCTGCAGGGGGTTGGACTGGATGGGGTCCAGGGGTCCCTTCCAACCCAAACCATTCTATGATTCAATTTTCTCATTTCCAGCAAAATGGTGTGGGAATAGACCATCCAACATGGTATCGGGATGAGCTATGATAAAACACAGCTGATAGGAAATTTAAAACTGCTTTTAGTAGAATAAAAAATTTAGAGCTCCAGCTTGCGGTGGTTGGGAAGGTTTATTCTGGATGCTAGCACAGAAGTGGAAAGGAGAAATTTACGTTGATTCCTGGAAAGAAAAGTTCTTCCAGTTGTAGGTGTTTCAAAACCAGGAGTGCTAGCATTAGAACAACTGAATGTAATGGATCATAGTAGATCATGCTACTCATCAAATAATTTTGTCTCCTACATATCCCTATGTGACTGAAATATGCACATTCACTGTTGACATTTAGGGAAGTCTGGAAAAACAGAGATGTCTCAAAGTGTCTGTTTAAAATCACCACCTTCATTCTTAGCTATATTAGTGGGAAATCAAAATCTGGAGTCCAGGACCTTTCGTGGTCATGTCTGATATTAGACCCTAGCTATTTCAATTGCAGTATTGTCATCAAAACTGGAAAACAGCTGGAAGCTAGCCCAGGAAAATATGGTACTTTAGCAATGTGTTGCTATGTGAATATCACTTCACTGTACAAAATTTAAACCATCTTATTCCTGAAAACCTTGGAAGTATTTGCCCTACACAGAAAACAACCCCAACCTTTGGAATAGCCCAAATGCGAAACAACTGATCCAACTGAAACCAGCTGAAACAGCTGGTTCTTGTCATTCTCCATAGCATTCAGGTAGCTTAGGGTAACTTCTCATATATAGAAGCATTGTCTTGCCATCAAACACTAAAAAAGTCTGTGCTGGGGATGAATATTTGCAAAGACTAAGACAGAAGCCATGCCCTGATGTGGAAACATACACTGCATAAGGAAAGAGCACTCAGCTCCTGAGAGCCAAAACCACGAATGAGTTAATGTCTCCCCAAATGAAGGCCACTAAACTTTATTCTCCATGTATCTCACCATTTTATGATCTGAATGTGATCCCTGCTGTTGTTGAAATGTCAGTCAAGAAAACCTTTTTTTGGCTCGTTTATGTACTTGCTGTCTTGTAAATGTAGATTCCCATTGCCACTCACCAAGCTGATGGGAGTTGTCTTGATAATTCCCCCCCCATGCAAACAAACTGCAGCAGAATCACCACAGATCTCACACCCAAGTGCCCAGGCCACAGGGTCTTAAAACTTATTTTATACCAGTGACTTGAGGAGCAGCAATACCCATCCTAGGCTTCAGGCCAGTCTCTTCATCCCACCCTCAGTGGGAAAGGACGTACATTTTTCAGGTAATTTGTTTTGTTTTTTAAAAGATGGCATGCTAGTTAACACCAGCAGGTCTGAAGGTATTCAGACATCTGAGGACCTGTGTCTGGGCGGTGGATATTACAGTCAGACTGCTAGTGAGGTGGTTGAGGGAGGATGGTAAACACAACCCTTCTCCTGACTCTCCCCACAGCGATGAGTCTAACTCTCTAATAGCTCAGAAGGCTTATTCCATAAACATCGTATCCTTTAAAACAATTTGCAGGAAAGTTATATTATCAATGAGAAACTTTAAACCTCTAAGACTGCTACTTGACAATTTGTCACTCAACTTCAGCAAAACTATAGGGGAAAAGCACAATGAATTAATGAATAGCAACAAATCCCCATGACAACATGTTACTTCATTAAAATTTTATCAGCATTCTTCCGAAGGAAAGCATGCCTTCTGTTCTATGCTGAGTTTCTTCTACAGTGTTTTACAGACAATTCACAGCATTCTGGCGCTTCAAAATTAGTTCCTGTGGAGAGTGAGCTATACACAGACTCTAGATTGTGTCACACAGTGGTCTCCTGGGTGCCATGATGAAGTTTTGCCTACATTTTTTGTGTGTATCTTATGCCTTAAACATTAATCAAGCATTTCCCAATTGCTTTCTTTGAGAATAGGTTAATTAGCTGCAAATGCATCTCTGTGTTAATTTTCAGCAAATGCATTAAACTGCATTTCATAAATATTTTCCTCGCAACCAAATAAAAGCTTTGAAAGGAAAATGTTTTCATTGCTTTTGCTGGGGGTCTATCTTACGCTTTTTTTTTCTTTTTTCTTTTCCTTTTTTTTTTTTTTTTTGTGGAAATCCATAAAACATATCCATTGGTGTTCAGTGTATTTCTCAGCTCTGGATGTACGTACAAAAAAAGAATAATGATAAATTGGTTGCTAGATACTGTAAGCTTGCCAATATAATCTTAGGATTCGATAAAAAAAATTTCCCCTGCTCAGAAATAGAGTATTTGCTTGGAAATTCAAATTGTTTTAAAGAGAAAAAAAGCATATAGATTGGGTGAAAAAAGCCAAAATTACTCTTAAAAATAAATAATAGCTCATATGGAAATCAGTAATGTCCTGGTTATATTAATAACGTTTCCCCAGAGTACTACAGTCCACTTACTGTGTGTATTTGGCTCTAAAAACACCTAGCAAGAAAACATCTGTTCCCAAAAACTTTGTAAGCCAGATAGCTTTGAGATGCAAAGGCTGAAGGGGAGGAAATTCATTTCTAGCTTTTCACCTGTGAACTAAGGTGTTTGACACAGGATTTGGGGTGTTGAAACGAGCAGCTGAAATCCTGATTCTTTTTCTTTTAGTTAGGTAGGAGGAGGCAGAATGAAGTGTCCATACTTATGGTGTAAGTTTTCTGAGCCAGGTGGAAGGTATTAAAAAAATGATGTTTCTTTAGCATTAGGTAGTTTTTTTCTACAAACCATAAACATTGCAAAAGGAAGAAACCAAAGCTTCCTACTTCCAGCCAAATGCTTGAACTGCTCATCTCTCTCTTCTCTCCTTATGGCCACATGAATATTCCAGTCTTGAGCAGTGGTGTTGTAGAAAACATGTAGAGATCTATCTATAGAATATCCCAATGATGAGAAAATCCTGGTTGGGCGTGGAAACTGTTGTCATAACTAGCCCACAACTCAAGGAAAGACTACAAACAAGGTCTTCTGCCTTCTGTATGACTAATCTAACCACTGGGCTGTTATGCCAAATATTTTTATGTGTATTATTTTTTTTAAATTGAATTTATTGCAATCTTAGTAAGAGACTCAATTCTGAGCAAGCTCAGCAACGTGAGTACCTCAGGTGACTGAGCAGCTGGATATCTTAATCTTGAACCCGAGCCTCTAACTTCTTTTGGAAAATTAATCTCCGTGGTCACGGTCAGTTCAGCAAAGCCAAGGCCCTACCAGATGTTTCCCACAGCACCACTTGTTTACACAATGAAGCTTGTTATGTGAAATGTAAGTGCCAACGGCACCTTTCCTTAGGTTGCACCACTGAAATAAGGCCCTAACTGCATCTAAATGACATATAAGGTTATATGACATGCTCCAGATAACATAAAAACCAGGTAAGAGATGTCACAATGCTTAGCAGATATCTGCATCTCAATGGGGAACATCAATGTTCATTGGGAAATTCTCTCTGTCCATTGTTTACCTTTTTATTTTTTTAAGTTTCAATTTTTTTCCGAATCACCTGCAATCCAGCTAAACCAACATATTTATACAGCGATCATCTTCCTATACAGAGTATTTAACAAAAGAAATACAGTACAGTCCTGTTTCTTTCAACGTGAGGTTTCCATTGACATTGGTGAGCTCTGCGTCAGGTTCTGTAGAAGTCTGTTATATGATCTTGGTAGGATAAACATTGAAAGAAGCACTGAATGAGCACATTAGGAAACTGAGATATGTATTCTCTGAAATCTTATTAAAAATAGCTTTAATACTATCTGTCTGCTATATACTACTAATAGTGTTTCCTCTGCCACACTCCTGTACAGTTTTTGATTATTACAATTCATGAGATGTCATCCCATGGCTCATTTTAAATTAACAAATTCAGGTCCAGCAAGTTACAGATCTAGTCTGGTCTTAAGAAACCAAACACAGGACAAAACCACACTCCTGAGAAAAGAGATCTCCTCATCCTTTTCCTGCAATTCTATCTGCTTTTCAGCTTGACTCCTTTCCCTTTCCACTCAAGAAAGGATGGGTGTTGGACACTTTAGGATGGCTGGTCATTTTATGTTCTTGTGACACCATCATGAGGCAGTTCTAGAGCCCAACAAATTTGTTGCTTCCTGGACTTGTTTACTGGGACCCTCAAGTTTATTTTGTCACAGTTGTATAAGTCTCAAGTATCCCATCATTATGGTTTTTGGCAGTCAGTAGACAGTACGACAGTCATCTGCAGATGCATCTTTCCACATTTGTTATCCAACAACTTGGCCTTATGAGAACATTTATCAAAACCTCTTTACTTCATCATTAGCTCTTGTTCTTTTCATTTTCAGCAATCCCAATACAGATGCACCATCCCCTTACTTCATTATTTGCATCAGGGCTAAGAATGTAAAAATAGCTACTGTTACTACACGGCAGCTTTCAGAAATACAGATAGTGCCAGACTGTAGCCAGGAGGACATTGAATATGATGTACTTGGTGCACTTACTGACATACATGTATTTAATGTTATTTCAGGGTTCAGTAAGCTGTGGCATGAATGTCAAAGATATGTTGGGAGCAGATTTCAAACGCCAGGCAGCGGGGTCAGGAGCTGGGAGTCGTGGTACTCTCAGAAAGGCTTCAGTGGAAGGCAGGTGCTATCAGTCTGCAAGTTACCTTGTTGCCTTGCTCTCTTGCAGACAACAAAATACAGGACAAGGGAACTGATAGCCACTCTCACGTTGAAAGGCAGAATCTCCCGGTGTGTTTCTTTTGGCAGAAACATCTTCAAGTTTGGGGACAAAATCTAGTCAAGGACATGACCTCTGCAAGACTGCCAGACCACTAAATACAACATGCTTTTCTGGACCCTGTACTCTTCAACCCAAGCCCTTGTTTGTGTGAAATGCCTAACGATGTTTGGCCACACAACAGAACTAAATCAAAATTCTGAAATGACAGCTATCGTTACCCATAACCAAAGCCAAACAGTCAGTGTGTTATTCTTGGAGAAAGCAGAGCAAAATCTATTTTCTTTCTTCTCTTCTTTACTTTTCCCACTTCTGAAGACATCAGTAACTTGTGAATTAAAAAGCAAGGGGAGGTGGCTTTGAGCACGATTCAGATAAAGCTGTCGTGGGGAGTGTGTGGTGCTATTTAAGTTCCTTCTGAACTCTGCCTGCCTCTCTCTGTCCTGTAGTCTTTTTGAGGCAGCTTTTGTTAAAGGCGAGTCATGCCAATCAATCCTGGCAGGTGGTCTTTTTAGTTCCAGGTGTTGACAACAGGTATTTACTTTGGTCTCCTATATCCTGTATCACAAAGGGAGATGGTGAATTCAGCATTCGTTGGCAGAAAGATGATAGATGACATTTGCTGGCTCAACATTCTTCATGTGACCACCTCCAACAGTTGTTACTCCAGTTCATGTGCCTCTCAGTAAGGAGTGACTGCAGATGCAGGACTTGAAAATTCACCGTTCTATGCAGAGTGGTCTCTCCACCAACAAGCATACTTCAAAGAAACACTGTGCTCCACGGTTCTTTGTATTTTGTTATAAGGGAGCTTTTCATTCAGGGGTTTTTAATTTATCCCTAGGTTTTAATCAGCTGCACTTTATTTTAATCTTAGTCATTTTTATAGAAATCTGATGGTGAATTAGAAACAGATGCATCCCTTGCAGACATTTCCTAAAAACTACAGGATGCTTAGAAAGAATCTGCTCGCTAGTGTCTGGGAAAGGGCCATTGGGGATTGATATATATTTGTGTACCTTTATTAAATTAAATTAATTATCTGAGAGCATGAAATTATCTCAGTGCCTGATCTTTTCATTTTTTTCTATTTGTCTTTTGCATGCCACATCATGTATGCCACATATTTCTAGCCAAAAGTCTGAATTCAGGTTTTAGCAATCAGAACAATGTTTAAAACATGCCTGTCCAGATAACTGCTTGTTTGGAGATAAGCTGCATTTATTTAGCTTATATTTATTTATGTATTGTGGCTTGTTGTTGGTTTTTTACTATTTTTTTGCTATTGCGGAAGCACCGTCAGGTAACATGGGCAATGTGAACATAGTCTGCTGCCTTGTACATTCCAAAGCAGTTTTATTAAGTAAATGCTATGGGCAGCTTGGTAAACCACTAAAAGTAAACCCTCAGTTCGCTAAGAACTTGACTATTCACATCCTGTTTTTTGGAAGAAGCCTACCCAAGGGAAAAGGGCAAGAGAGAAAAACGTTGCTAGGCGGTGAAACTAGAAAATTAGAGGAAAACGAATAAATGAGGGATCTGCTCTCAATGATCCCATCCAAACAGGACCTATCATGAAAAGAAGAGAAGAAAGGATATATTAAAAAGAAAAATCCTCTGGACTCTGAAGTTCTTTTGTGTAGTCATCCTCAAAATTGCCCATACTGACCTTTGTTCACCCGAAGGAACATGTCCATTGCTTGGACGATGGGACAACATGTAATTGCAGTGTCCTGAAAAAGCCCAGAGTAAGATAGCGACTCCAGGAACTACATCTCTAGACTCTGCTCAAGAGCAGGTGTAGGCAGGTGATCCACATCTGTACTAGTAACCAGCTGCTCCCCACGAGACACAGGTAATTCTCTGCCTCAAACAGAGGGTAGCACCCAAACTGACTGTTGGATAGGGTGGCCAAAGTAGACCATCAGTCCATGATTGCGAGAAATTGGGTCAGTTCTAACTGGCCAGTGCTAAACTGTGTCAGAGCCCATATTATAGTTTTCACAAAATACATGCCAGTACCGGACAGTGCCTTAAACTTGTTTATTTTATTGATATAGAGGTAGCCAAAGTCTCTGTGTTGGCTTATGAAGCTCTCAGTATAGGTGCTGGAGGGCAGAGCTAGAGGGTGTTGACTCTTCCTCCTCCTCTTGCCCTCCTTGATCTTATTGTATTGGGATAGGATAGGATAGGACAGGACAGGATAGAACAGGATAATTCAGTAGGAAGGGACCTACAACGATCATCTAGTCCAACTAGATGCAATGTTGTGGCGTGGCATGGCATGGCAACTGCTTGAATGTGCTTATGGCCTTCCCTAAGAAACCAGGCTGCTCCACAGCTCAGTTGTGTCTGTTTGTGTCTCTGCTCGGTGCCCGTTCTCTTGTTAAACCAGAGCTTGGAGATGAGCTGAGCTTCAAAACAGGCTTGAACCTAAAAAGGTAAACATGAATGGGTTCCCCTCATGGTTTCATTAGCAAAATGACCTGTTCAGGCCCTTTCCCCTGCAGGTTGTGTTATACTCCGCACCAGCTCAGCTTTACTGAAAAAATTGCAAGCCAGGTTCTCATCTTCCCACATTCACCATGTTCAGCCGGCATTGCTTCTACAGGACCTCTCTGTCTTGCCTTTGGTTTCTCTCTCTCCAAGTATCCCCATGGCATTGCCTCACAGGTGTTGTCTTAGTGTCTTTTAGCCTAACTTCATCAAGAATTTTGCAGTCTTTATATGCTAGCCCAAATAACAAAATTTTTTGGGTTTTATATATTTTTAAATATGGTTAGCGATCCTATATTGACTATCCAGAGAGGGGAAGAACTCATTGAAATGGTGGCAAACACACCAAAAAGCTTCTTCTAAAATGGAAAACTGTTTTGACTTTTTGCATTTTATTCTCAAAGAGAGGTCTTTTATCGACACCAGCTCAGAACCTTGGAGAGAAAAATGATGTCTTGAAAAAGGCTTTTAAACCCTGAGGTTGGCTGTGGTTTTTTTTTTCTTTTCCCTAGACTTTGTAAACACTTTTCTCTGTAAAAATAATGCACATAATTGTGGGATCTTCCATCTCTCTATAAGCAATATGGTCTATGTATTACAAATCTCAAAAAAAGCGCTTTTTTTTTTCTTTTTTCTTTTTTTTTTTTCTCCTGTTTTTGGATGGAAGTTACCCAGTTAGGGAATAAATGCAGAACACAAAGATGTCATTTTCTTTCTTAAACAAGGTCAGTATCCTGACAATAAGGGCACTTTAAAAGCTTTCTACTGTGCATGTGTTCATGGGGGAAAAGGAACTGATCAATGCCCTTTCAGGTTTTCAGATTTCTTTTTAGGACTTTTCCTTGCGTTCTTTTTTTTTCTTTCCTTCTTTTTTTTTTCCCCTGTTAAAAGTGAACTAAATATTTTATTTTGTAAGGAGGAAATAAAACATCAATTACATTGCCATATTTTAGCAAGGAAAATCAGCCTGGTCCAGGTCTGAGTTCAGGTTTTTATTTTTTACTTGCAATAGCTAAGAAACATCTCAGCAATAGTGTAAGAAAGAAATACCTGGCTACTTGATTTGCAGGCACAGATTGGCCCCCAATCCTACAAACGATGAGGCAGGGCTGCAGTTTTATTAAAGAGTGACTTAGAGAAGCCATGTCATGAGCACTTAGAGTCAGTTACTGGTTTAAAACATCTCTTGCTACAAAAGCAATAGAAAGATAGTCCTGGTTTTGTCAACAGTGGCCTCACGAGATGAAATTCATCTCTTCTAACTTGGTCTCTAGCGTGGATGTTTCCATGTTACTCAGCCGCCCTCAAATCCTATGGGATTCAATGAAAAGGAATTATTCCAACTTCAGATTTTAGCTCCTACTTTTTCTGCCTCACATTTAGTCACGACCGCATAGTGCTTTCTATTTGTGCTATACCACATCTGTTTATTATAGCAGGAGTGGCTATGAAGACCCAGATAGACTGTTATTGCTATATCACAATATTTACCTCGCCTGAGAAGTATTTTGTGCTGCTGATTGCACAAATACTGACTGTCCTTTCAAGGACCAGCTTCGCTTAGGAGTGTGTATATTACAAATATCAAGATATGTTGAACTGATTCAAACAGTAAAGCTTAAGAAAATAATATGGCCAATGCATGGAGAATAGTAACGCTACCGTGTTTTATCTTCCCTTAGAAAAGCGAGGCTGCTTGCACTGTTAAGATATGCAGAACTGTGAAATACTTTATATGACTAAGCGTGAGATTTTTGGAAGTGCCACACTTAGAAGAAAAAATGTCAATTGTTTCTAAATTAACTTTTTCTCTTAATTCTGCTTGAAAATACCCTAGTCTAGCAAAGCAACAACGGCAAGGTGTTTCTATCAGGTCTGGGTGTAATTCAGCAAAACATCTGTACTCACGCCTAGATCTAAACCAGTTCAGAAAAGTGCTAAGGGCGGGCTGAAGTCCTCCGTGGAGCTGGGTGGAACTGCTCAGGTGCTTAAAGTGAAGACTGTTCCTCAGAGCTTTGCTGAATCCATGTCAAAATCAGTTTAAAAAAGCTTAAGACAGCTTAGCCCTGCCGACCTGCAGACAGATACAGGTGTAATACATGATCCCAGTGCCGTTGCACATGGGGCAATTCAAGGATGGAGCTGTACTTTTCCTGCTCCCGTCTCTTTAAGGTAGATATAACATTTCTTTAACATAATTTTGATGCTGATTTCATTACAGTGTTTAAAGGAAGATCAATGTAAATGTATGATATCAGCTACCTCACATAAAAGTCTTTTATATAAGCAGGTGGTTTTGGACCTTGCCTCCAGCTATACCTTTTGATCATTTAGAAGGCTACTGATGTACCCCAGGCAACTTACGTAAAACAGTTATTTGTGCTCATTTAATGCTATACCTTTAAACACCCCTTTAATCTATTTGCAGCTGTAAAAGGCTCACAGTATGGAAATGTTTTAAAGGAGTACGTTTAACTTCTACAATTAGGCTGGATTTTATTCTGGGTAGAAATGCTCTACCTCCTCCTTCAACTTGTACGATCACGTACACATCCAAACACGCATGCTCCTCTGTTTGGAGAAAATCTCTAAGCAGCAGCTCCTCTATCAAAGGTGGATATTGCTGGATGGCAAATGACTGGGTGAGGGCTGCAGGAATTTGTGTATCTGTTCCAGTAAGGGCTTTTCAGTGCTTCAGATGACTCAGGAAACCTGTTAATCACTAAAAACAAAATGTATTTGTATTTATCATAAAAAATGAAAATTTGTGCTTATTTCTTGTTACTGTGGATAAGCTCCATCGGCCAAACAATGTAAACCAGTTAATAACATGGCCAAAGATGAAATCATAGGCCCCAGATTCCTTACTGTGATTGGCCTTACTAAACTTACACCATGGGTGAGTGTGGCCCAAGATCCACAAACTAGAGTCTGGTGATTTCATTCTTTATTAAATTGTGTGATTGAACCCATTTTTCCATTTTCTCCCTGGTCAAAACAGCAAACAGTGAAGTCCACGTAAAGTGTAAGAGAACTTCATTCAGCATAATTTTCATGTATGCTCTGTGCTCATGTGCTCTGTGCTATGATCAGCAATAAATGTGCACAGCAAATCCATTTTATTAATACAGTTAATTGCTTCCAGAAGGTTCAAGTGTTTTATTCTGTCAAACCAGCCATAGAAAGACAATTAGATATCAGTTAACACATTTACTGTTCTTATTGGGTTTTGATAGCAACAATCATAAAACAATAAAAGCATTCCTTCTCCATAATGATATTCTGGGGAGCCAGGTGTTCTGCATGTTAGAACAAAATTACTACCTTTTATAAATAAAAGCTTTGTATAACACTGCAGTACCAGAAGGTGCAAGGGATGTAACAAACTAGGTACATGCTCATATATATTTTTCCCCCTTGGATTCATCTGCAGAAGCTGTACACATGGATCTATCTATGCACACAAATATGTTTATGTATAAACACATGCACACACACATGCATGCACTTTCTTTTTTAAACTGCAAAGTGGTGGCAGCTATCTTAAAATCCATAAGCAGACCCATTTCTCTAGTTTATGATGTGGTATTAACATTGTGACCAGCAGCTATTAAACCAATATAGTGAATGCTTATAACACATTTGCCTTAACACACAAAGGTAGATGCCACAATTGATATCGCTAATGCGTTTTTCTCAATCCCTTTGGCAGCAGAGTGCTGGCCACAGTTTGCTTTCTCTTGGAGGGGTGTCCAGTACACCTGGAGTCAACTGCCCCAGGGGTGGAAACACAGCCCTACCGTTTCCCATGGACTGATCCAGACAGCACTGGAACAGGGTGAAGCTCTGGAACATCCCCAATATATTGATGACATCATCATATGGGGAAACACAGCAGCAGAAGTTTTTGAGAAAGGGAAGAAAATAGTCCATATCCTTCTGAAGGCTGGTTTTGCCATAAAGCAAAGTAAGGTCAAGGGACCTGCACAGGAGATCCAGTTTTTAGGAATAAAATGGCAAGATGGACGTCATCAGATCCCAATGGACGTGATCAACAAAATAATGGCCATGTCTCCACTGACTAGCAAAAAGGAAACGCAAGCTTTCTTGGGTTTTGTGGGTTTTTGGAGAATGCATATTCCAAATTACAGCCTGATTGTAAGCCCTCTCTATCAAATGACCCAGAAGAATGATTTCAAATGGGGCCCTAAACAACAACAAGCCTTTGAACAAATTAAACAGGAGATAGTGCATGCA
>BOSO01022878.1:0-13063 GCA_018403395.1 Gorsachius goisagi | reverse complement strand
GCGGCCTTTCAGTACCTAAAGGGGGCCTATAGGAAAGATGGGGAAAATCTTTTTAGTAGGGCCAGCTGTGTCAGGACAAGGGGGAATGGTTTTAAACTAAACCAGGGTAGGTTTAGACTAGATATAAGGAAGAAATTCTTTACAATGAGGGTGGTAAAACACTGGAACAGGTTGCCCAGAGAGGTAGCGGAGGCCCCATCCCTGGAAACATTCAAGGCCAGGTTGGACGGGGCTCTGAGCAACCTGATCTAGTTAGTGGTGTCCCTGCTCACTGCAGGGGGGTGGACTAGATGACCTCTAGTGGTCCCTTCCAACCCGAAACCTTCTATGATTCTATGAAAGAACCAATTTGTAAAAAAGAAAATTCAACCTTTCTTGAAAATGTACTAGTTTAGCTGGAAAAAGTTCTTTAAAACTAGCACTGCTTTATCAGGAGAGGAGGGAGGTCACCTCTGAAGTAGCCAGTATCGTTGAGGTGAGGGCAATGAGAAAACATTATTATCTGAGTCTATCCCGCACTTGTGGAGCCCAAAGCACCAATCTGTTCAGCTAATCTGAAAAGGCAGAGGTGGAGAAAAAAGGAGAATGTTTCTTCCGGAAGTGAACTTGTACCTTTGCTTCTTTCACCCTCTGAGCAGTAGGACAGTGGTGAGGAATTTAGCTAAGGTTACTTGTTAAAAATGGGTAAAGACTGAGAAAATTTACTTAGAGTAATAGCCGTGTTGTAGTAGAAACTCACAACATCTATTTGGTTCTAGTTTGATTCTCCTAACTACATACACTCATGAAGAAATTAGTTTTGCTGCAAAAATATTTGCACAATTTCAGTATTGGTCTGTCACTAAGATTTAAATAACCACAAGGCAACAGCAACTCTTATCAAGCTACCAAGCGCATTTTGGGCAATCAAAGAGAGAAAATAATATATCATCTATGCAATAGCCAAGAATAAGCTCATATATTCCACTGAGACTTTCAAATCAAGACTTATCCTCTTTCTAAAAGATATTTCCCTATTTAATCATAAGATATTGGGAACAATAAAAGAATTAATTAATGATGTTATGGTGTCTTTCTCACCTACATAAGTAGAATAACCTCTTCCTGTTTTGTTTTGAGTAGGAAAAGAGTTTAAGCACAGAAATAAGTAAAAAAGCTTTTACTTCTTTTTTTCCCCATTAAATATTGGAACCATTGTAAATAGAGAATAAGCTAGACACTATTGTACATTTTTCAGCATATATTTTAACATTGATGGGCTAAGCAATAAAATTCCACCATTATTGTTTTTCTTTAGTTACATCCTCTAGCCATTTACTTTATTCAACACAGACAATTTAGTACATAATGTTGGCAAGATTTTAATCCAAAATGTCCTCTGTGTATTATATACAAGGTTTAGCAAGAAAGGCATTACAGCTACATGTGTTACAAGTAGATAAATACAATTACAGGAAAACGGTGAACCTAATTCTGTTTGTATAGAGTATATCAGACATAATTCTATTTATTCAACAGAACTGGTGATGGTAGAACAGATGTGTAAACAGAAATTAACTTATTGTTTAAAACTTAAGACATGTTTTTTCACTTGTTAGCCAGTAAGTAGATAACAATAATAAAATGACTTTGAAATCATTCATTCAAAGTCAGAATTATGCTGTGATTTTTACACCAAGTTAGTAATTCACAGCTGGTATAACCTGTGTTGGTCTGCACTGCTGAAAGACCTCAAAATAGACATAATATATCAATGAATTAAATTCATCATTACTATTCTGATAAGTCACAACTCTTATTATTTATTTGCACAGCAGTGTCATTCTGCTGTTGTTGAGGTCCACCAATACTCTCCTGTAATATTCTATACTACTTTTTTATTAAAAATATTTTTTTTCCTGCCTTAAAGATCTCATGAAATATTAAGTCTTTTAAATGGATGACAACATTTTAAATTTGGTTTCTAAAAGCTAGACTGGTATATGAAGCTATTGCTGCCAAAGGGAAGCTAGGGTACAAACACATCAGCGCTAATTGCTGGATTTATATTTAACAACAATATACTCAACAACAGAGAAAGACAGACTAGTAGGGCTTTTATTTACACACCAACTTTAAAAATAAATTTTAAGAAAAGTCAAGTGTCTTTTCCTCTCTTCTTCCTTGGAAAAATTATACTTTTTGCCTGCCTAGGAAGAGAAAAAAAATAAAAGAAGAAAAGGATGGATCATCTGGTATAATTTTCAACAAATTGAGATTATTTTGCTAGCTCTATCCATTTCACAACAGGTTAAGGCAATGTGCACTCAGAAAGGGACTTATTCACGAACACTAAATGAATGGAGAAGAGGAAGTCAGTCTCCAGAGCCAGAGTGAAAGCATATCAGAGAACAGCTTACTACAGATAAGTGGGGGTAAAAATTCAGTTTAGTGGGTCAAAAGGTGGGAATAAACAACCCTTAGGCCTACTGAGTTTCCAAATAAAACTGAAGAAGGATCAGCAGAAAATATTTTAAACAGAAAACAAGTATCCAAACCAGAGAAAACACGAAAGGCCAGAAAATAACAGAGTATGAGAATGAAAGTTCAAAGCAGTAGAAAACCAAAGCCAACTTAAGACTTGATCCTGATAAACACTGAGCATCTGCAACCCCCAGTGGGCCCAGACTCTGCAAATTTGTTTGCACAGCACATCTCTATTGCAGGTCTCATGCCTGAGTGCAAATTTTAAGAAGATTTAAATTATTCTTTACATTGCAAAGACCTCTTAAACTCTCCAATGACCATCAGCTTTTACTATATGACATGTCAATTGGACATAACTTTGATATTTAATTTTTTGCTATCTTACCCAGATGAAATAATTAAAACAAGAAACAAAAACAAAACCAAAAAACCTAAAACATACTATAATTGTGAACCCAGTGCAGGAACAGAATTGTTATTAAACAACGAAAAGTGCAAGATCTTTCAGCATTGATTCTGTCACTAAGCGTTCATCAATGGCAGGTGATAATATCTATCTATAGGTCTTTATCTTACATTTTTTCTGTAGCCGTAGCACATACTATTTGTCCTTCGCCTTTATTTTTTCTTCCACTTACATTGGGTATGCACTCTCTGAATCTGCACAGAACACATTACACTTACTACTATGCTACAAAATACAAGTCAAGCAAATTTCTGAGCTCAACCATATCTTTGCCTGGCTGATAATATATGCTGGTTTATTCAATAACAGAAAGCAAAGAAATAACATAAAAGGTATATGCCAAATACTTAACTGTATTTTTGGGCACAGCTAGTGTACCCGTCTATGTTGCTTGAAATAGTACATTCAAATAAAGGTATTCTTTGGGTCTTAAGTTTAGTAAACAGTAAAGGTCCTCATCCTTTTTGGTTATGATCACTTTTACAGTTTGGGAAATAGTAGTACCCACCTGCTGAAATCAAGGTCCTTCTCTTCATAACAACTTTATGTATAAAGATTTTTCTTCATGGTATATTAAAATGTGAATTGACTTTAAAAGCCTGTGATTTTTTTCTGATCTGAGAAAGGCGGAAAGAACCCTGAGCAGAGAAAGGAAGTGGTTCTCAACTAAAATTAATTAAGGTCATTTGTTCCATGGGGAAATACTGAGTGGCATTCTTCATTATCTCACCCAAAAAGTAGCTAATCTGAGACACCATTGGGAACAAGTCTAAACTATAAAATCTAAAAAGGTGCTTTCAGTTTTATTATTTGTTATTTTATTACAGTGCTTTGCATAAGGTAATATTAAGCAATTCTGTTTGGCAGAATTGCCCTGACTCCTTCACAATATCACTAACCCGAATCTATGGGGACCTTTGGAAAGATGACCTTAGTAGGTCAGCAGAACTCAGGCTCTCATCAATAATACTGCTGCATGACAACACATAATTAATATCTAAACCGTACTATATCCACTCACAAAGTAGGATGATTTAACAGAATCAAGGTCAATAATTTTCATGGTTTTAGCCATGTTTTTTTATAAAGAAAGCATTGTTGATCAGAGAATTACATATTATACACTAATTCGCCTATCTGCTGTGCAATCAATGATGAGCCTTTGTCATATGCTCTGTATATTAAAAGGCCAGTTGTGCTCTTATTGGACCTCTAGTGACAATAAGTATATGTAAGCACAAAAGGAGAGTAAATTATTTTTTCTAACATACAGTGAAAACAATGTTCATTATTTTCTTTGCATTTCTTAGACACAGGTATGCCTGAGTTGCTAAAATGCTTACTGCATCAGACCTCAAAGGAATCAAACTTCTTATAATATTTTGTGTTTTCAAAAGAACACGATTAAAGAATATTCTGAGTCAGAACAGAACTGAAGATGACTTATAGTCAATGGAAAAAAATTGATTTATTTAGGTACTACACAAGGCTTGGTAGCTGGCCTATCAAAGGCCCTTTGAGGTGCATGAGGGAAGATATGCCTCACAGCAAGCCAGTGAAGAGAACATGGAAGGTAGAAATCAACATATAAAGTTGTTGTGTATCTTAACTGATTACAGTATAGGAGGCAGAAGCTGAGGATCACATAGATCTGTTTCTCAGCTCAGCAGATTTTAAGTTAGTGTCAGAATTTCTCCTGTACCTTTGCTTAGTAGCTGTAACAGGAGAAAAGATATCCCCTTGTAACAGATTGTAGGCTGATAAAATGTGGTACATCTAGACTTTTCATACCAGTTTGTGTTCTGATACAAATGTCAAGTGCATTGTAATGTCAGACTTAAAGCCCTATTTTAATTCAAGTCTTTCATGCTGTAAAACATACCATTACTTAAAAATAAAAGTAATATTTGTTCAATAGACAAAAGAATGAACATTGTGTGGCTCCCCATCTATATTTCACACTTTCTGTAAAATCTTACTTGGTGAAAAAGAGTACAAGAAAATAACTTAATAGAATTTGTACAAAAATAGACTGTTAATTTGATTTTCATTATACATCTATTGGCAAGACACATTACTGAAGAGAGAAATTTAAAAGAGTAAAACATAACAAGAAACAAATATCCCACCACAAGAAGGGCAAAGAGGAGAAAAATGAGAAAAGACAGATGTGTATCAGTGTTTTTACACTCTGTTCAAAAATGAAAACAATATGTAATTCTTCACAATCAATTTCCTATTACATTATTTTCCTGTCTGAACTAAAAGATTATCTTCTGTGAAATCCTTCATAACAGATTTTTCTTCCTTCATTTTAAAGATATGAAATTCTATGGCTCAAATATAATCTTTAAATTATTGTAAATCCATTTGAATAGGTGTATAGTATCTCCTAACACCCTCCTTTTTTACTGGGACTTTGTTGTCATTCAGTCCTTGCAAGAAGGTATTCAACTTAAAAGCTAAGACAAAATATACACACAAAGTCAAAACTTCAGAAAACACTATGCAAAAATTGCAAGCACAGAACTATTAGACTTGCAGTTTTTTAATAGTGGTTACTGGTGAATGGCCAAGCACATTAGCTTTAAACTCACAATTTCTGCCAAGCGAATAAGGAAAGAAGGCAGCAAGGTGCAGACAACAGTATTTTCAGTTTTTCTTATAATTCTACAGGGAAGCTCAGGATAGAATAGTTCTGGATGATCTTGGGTGATCTAAACCTGCATAGTACCAAGTCATAACAGAAAAATAGATATTTTAAGTAATTTACTTATAAAACTACAGGAAATTGTTTAGCAAATATCTTAATTGCAACTACATGTCTTTTACCCATTCTTTAAATGAATATGCCAAATGTGTTGTCACTTTAATACATCCTGGTTGATCACTTTTCAAAAACACATTCAATATTCCTTGCAGAGAGTTCAGAGGCTTTTGGAGAAAAAAGGTCCACCAAAATTAACTAGTTCTGCCCCCCTCCCCACCACTTAAAATGTGATATGCAGGGTCAAATCATTCTGTTCACTGCCAATAGGATTTGTCCAGCAAAGTGGCTGCAGTGGTGCTCTCCCACTAGGATATCAGATTTTCTGTTCCAGTTGTGAATGGAACCTATGAAGGTGGAAGGAAAGGACCAATATGTCTGGAACTCAGACCCTTACAGAGCAGTATTTTCTTCCTATCAATGCTATACAATGCAGGTGACAAGAAGTCTGCACAACTTTCCAGTTCTTTACTCCCTCTGCATGTTTTGGCAGAATGGTGTACATAGATCTTTTAATTTCTTGGTTTCAAAAATGAGAATAAGTGACAGACTACAAAACAATGACCTAATACTTATGTAAGTTCCATAAAAAGTACTTATGTTATACTAGATGGAGAGTAGAGGCAAACAATTCATAGGACAATTACTTCAGCTTCAGCCCTCTTATCCTGAAAGCTAATAAAATCACCATTAGAAATAGAGCTGAAAGAATAATTCTGAGACCACACACAGGCCTCCTACTGTTACATGATTTTGAATTTATTGTTTTCCACATTTTATTCAGGATTTGGACTAAATTTATTTACCACTTCAATTTAAAAATCTATAAGACCCAAACTCCTTGTTTTATATACAAAGATCATAGTATATATTCTTCTTAAACTAAGCAATTATTTTTCAGCTTGGTAAGAATTAAGATAATTTATGAACATATATGAAAAAATATACACACTATATAGAATTTTACTCAGGAAATATATTTATTCATCAGGGTGTCAAAAGATAAACTTTAAGCTAAACTTATGCTCAATACTTCTAGCTAAATGATTTAAGATTGCTCTTACATGACTTGCTGTATTTAAAGAGTCCATGGAAGATATTAAGAGATATTAACAATCCCTTTTTTACTGTATATGCCTAACAATGTATACAGCATATTTTCTTTAACCCAGTTTATATAATCAGCAGAAGACCCATAAATGGCTTCTGAGGACTTCTGAGAAATCATGGTATTACTTTGGCTATGCTAATATACTAGGAGGACTTTTCTTATATAATACATTTGTTGCAATGTTTAGTAATTACCGGTAGGGAAAAAAAAATTCTTGTTACATACTGTAGCATAAACTGTTAATTGATAATGATTTATGATGTACTATTTTTGGCTTTAAGCAGATTCCAGATGAGGACATTTGTATGTTGTAAATCAAGACAAAACAGCCTTAATTAGAACTGTCCACTAGAGTAGGTGATATAATTAAGAGGAAAGTACAGCTTGGGAAGACAAAGAAAATTCTGGAATAAACTAACAGCCCTACAAGTTTGAATCATTCACTAAAACCAGTATCAGTCCTACTTTTAAAACTCCATAATTGATTCACCTTATCGGTTTTGTTCAGTCACAAAGCATCTCAACTGACTATCACCTGAGTAACAATAATAATAATAACTGTTTTAGAAGTTCCTCAGAAGAATAAGGAATACTAGAATGCTAAAGATTTTTTTTTAACAGAGGTGTTTTTGTAGGCTTGTAATTTCTGCAAATGAGCAGGATCTTGAAGTGTGCATTGTTAATTAAGAAAAAATGAAGAAGGAATGTTAAAGTAAAGCAATTATTAAGCTAAGTAATATTAGACTAAAACCAAAACCAACACAAAGATAGTCTCCTAAATAGAAATTTAATATAAAAATATTTAAAACCAAAAATATGAAGTTTTCCTGTCTTTCATGTTCCTAAATCTTATCAGTTAAACACTGATATTGATGCAGACTCTGTTTTTAGGAGTAATGGCTTTTGGTAATCACAGAAACTTTTTACTGGAGCATGATTTTTAGTCAATATTGCACAGATTAAGTTTTATTTCTCTTGTGCACATTAGGATACTAACACAGCAAAAGTTCAAATGCAGGCACCTTGTCAGCTAAGAAAACCTCAATCAGCCACAGAGATTCCTAAAAGTATTATGCTTGTGTATGTCTACATTGGATTTGTAGTGGCATATCTTTGGTCGGATAACAACAGCATGATGATGAACCACAGCTTAATTTTTTCTTTTAGGATTCATCCCAAGGTTACATCTTAAAAATTCCCAAATTTTTACAAGCTTGTATGTGCAACTGACGCTTTTAACATGTTCCCATTCCCTTTTCACTCTCCAAAGCTGTCTCTATACACTCAGTTTCATACATTTCTTCAGTGTGCAGTTTCAAACGGAATCTGTTTAGTTACCTATGGCAGGATTAATTTAATCTGTCCTTGGATTGCACCCACCATGTAAACATTTATGTCTAAGCTGGTAACTTTTTTCTTTAGTGGGAAGAAATAGGCGTTTTAAAGGCATGAGTCTTCAGACCTTTTTTGGGAGGAAATCTTGGATTTAAAGGGTTATGCTCTAAACTTTCTTAGTTTCCTCCAATGAAATAAAAGATATCCTGGCAACTAAACCAGATGTAAAGGTACTCTGCAGATGAGCACAATGACCAGGTGAATTGCACTCCCAATGGCTGTATCACTTGCTGAAAATTAAGTAATTTCAAGAGGTTCTAAGTAGTAAGGTCAGATATACTGCTATGTTTACTTTAATAATTGCCCTAAATCCTCTGTTATCCAGTAAAAAAGAAATAGTATTTACAGTCAATTTTATAATATATACAGATATTACTTTAGGGGCAGTATTGATATTATAGCTGTTTAAAGTATGACATCATTTGATAAATGAACATGTATAATGATGGGGAAGTACTGACAAATGGTGACAATATCCTTTGGAAATAAATTACCTTATACCTTATTTCTCTTGATGGGCCTAGTCCAGAATGCGCTTATGTGCATAAATGTGGGATGCTACCCTGAATCATGTCATAAAGGATGGGCTTTTGGCCCATACTGGACTATATATAGGGCTACTGAAAATTTAAGAAAAGCGAAAAGGCTTTCAAGAAATTATTTGACCTTCTCTTTTGGTTCTAGGTGGCTTTTTGATTCTACTGTTTTTAGCAAAACAATAAAAGCCTCTATTAGTCTTAAAGAATAGCCTCCACTAAATTTAGTTAAGATGCAAGTCTGTATTTCAGAAACATTTCCAGACGTTTAGAAAATTCCATTTTACTGACTTAAACTAGAAGGTAGCATCCAAGTCCTTCTCTGCACAGCACTTGTTCAGGTAAAACACAGAAACAGTTTGTTTAAAGCAAATGATTCCACACAATATGCAAGGTGAACACGTCAACATATATCAGAGCTCAGCTTTCAGTAAAAATATTTTTCCTAATCTTAACTTAGATTGCTTAGTCTTTTAAGACTGCAGGTAGTCCCTAGAATATTATCCTTTTTAGGTCCCTGCAAAGTAGGGGTGTTGACCATTAGTTTTTCCAATCATTTACTGCTTTCATTGGTGAAAAGAATGGGCAGTGGTCTTCAGAGCTTTAGGTGGTGTCCACCTGATGAAGAAACGCACAGAAAACAACCAGAACCATGACACCATTAAGTTTTTGCAGTAAGAAGAGTTAAATAACAGACCCAAAGGAAAACCAAAAAGGGCATGCAGGGTGGCTAGATGTGACAGACAGACACATGAAACAAAAAGAAAGAACTAAGCTGTAAAAAGGAAGAAGGGAAGAACCATGTTTGGTGAAGTGGTAAACTTGTAAGGTTGTCTGTGGTGTATAAATGCATGCCACTCTAGAGAGAAATATAAAAAAAAATGTACATCAAAACAGCCACACCATACATATAATTGGACATCAGGTCCCAGAAACAGCAGCCCTGCTTCCCTACAAGGCTAATTCACATACATGAGCTCAGCAGTTCATGTGTTGCTGCGGTACCACAATACTTGCATAGTTATTTTGTTTCCAAACCTACAGATAATCCATTCAGAGACAGCTCAGGTATCACCACAGAGCCCTATTTCCAAAGCCTTTTTAGCTGGTTACATACCAGCGAGGAAAAAAAAAAAAAAAAAAAAAAAAAGACATCGCTGAACAAGTCTGTGGTTTCAAATGTCACATCAGAGGAGTAAGGGATAAGCTGTGCAAGGATGAGCAGATGGAAAGAACAGAAGCTGGTGATGTCTCTTGAGAACTACGTCAGAATTTTCTCCACAATAAATGATCATCTTATGTTTCTTGGTCTTGTAATGCAATTTAACAGCCTTTGATATGTTTAACAGGTTTGTCTTCTAACCCTTCATAGAACTTTGCTTATAAGTATTTATAATTTTTTTCACAGGTTAAAAGCAAGAAAAATGGTGTGGGAGGATTCATTGTTTACTTTACGAGAGATATGTTTTATAATCATAATTTTGTAATGATGAACCATGAATAACAACTAAATGCATTTGTATATAATTACAATATATTGCGAAGTCTTCCTCAGTGAGAAAAATCCCCCTTCAAAGGAAGAAAGTGGGATAATCTGAAAAATTTGTAAAAATATTTTATCCACAAAGAGAAAATCTGCAGGAATGCTATTAGCTTCTCAGTATGTTGCCCATTATACTATTATGTGCATCATCATCATTCAGAAAGACTAAATAAAGGAAAAACTTACTTTCCATAGATTGGACAGCCTAAGTACACACAGAGCATGTAATTCATTCAAAGATGGGAGTTTGTATTTATTAAGGTTTTTTTTTTTAACTCTAATAATCAAGGTTATGCTTAATAAAGGGTATTGGATGAAGCATTAATTTTTAGATATTTTGTGTCATACATTTAGAGGCACTAACATTCAGAGGCTGTTCTAAATGTATTACATTAGTTAAATAAGTTGATAATGGAACAAAATCTTCAGTTAATATAAAGAATAAACAATTTTTAAAAGTCAAAATGTAATGAAATGTGCCTGAAGCAGTAGTCATTTAATACAATGTACCTCTCTCACTTTTCAACATTTCTTCCTACAAATAAAAAAGTATTTTTTCCAACTGCATCACTTGAGCAAAATAAATTAAATGGTTTTCTCTATGTTGATGAAAGCAGAAAATGTAAACCTATCTAAAACATCTGAATATATGCATGCAGTTCAATAACCTATATAGATTTAAATAAAAAAAACAGTTTAATATCTAGCATGCATAGAGATGATCACCTGTAGATTTAACACTAATATGTGGTGCAAGAGCTTCCAGATAAAATGTGATTCCCATTCCTCTGCAATTCCCAGAGATACAAGTTTTAAGTAGACAAATCTAGAAATAAATTCACTACAGAAACTACTAATGATTCCTAGATGAGGAAAGCTATAAACACAAAATGATTCAAACAGGTTAACTGTGTAGACAAAAGACACGGTCTAATTGAGTGCCAAAAAATCAAACCTACACTGAGGTAACAAGAAGTGAAGAGAAACAATCACCAGTATATTCCTGTCTGCCAGAAACACTACCCACCAAGAAACACCACCCACCAGTATGAAGAATGTTGTCTCTTAAAGAAGCCTAAGACAGGGCCACAAAATGAACAGGAGAGAGAGGATTAACCTAAAATTCCTCTTAAACCAAATACACCCATAGAGGTTCAAACAGCAAATTCATAACCACACCCTTAATAAATATGGACAGATGTCTTAATACACTTTACTAGAATCCCAGTGCAGAGGTAATGCTAACATGCAAAGGCAAGGACCAGAGGGTTTCTTACCCTGCAACCAACCTACTATTTGAATGTTATGTCTTAAAGATTTTAAAGCTCAGTATGAAAAATTTGCTAATGTTAAGCACCCAGAGAAGTACCTAGGTAGTCATGAGGGAAAAGGAATTACTGTGACCCACGTAATTCATAGTTCCAATTCTCTTTACCTCATTTTTAAGCCCCATATGTAATTGCTATCCTTAAGGAACATCTGTTCTTTCTCTCTTCAACAGCATTGATTAAACACAGACTGAAATCAATACACAGTAAACAACATTCCTAATCAGAAGGCATTATCCATCAGGTAAACATACCATCATCAGGCTTTGTTCAGAGACTATTTCCCCATTTGAGATCCATGTAGTGATAAAGCAGAGTTGATTTTGTGTATTAGTTTTACTCCTCAAAATCCTTTGTGACAGTCTCTTTTTCTGCTTTGCCCTTACACTGACAAAGAGAGAATTGTTATTGTTTTAATGCATTAGGAACAAAGCTTTGGGGTTTTTGGGTGTTGGGTTTTTTTCCTTTTCAAAATTTTATATTCAGGAGGACAGTGCACAAAACCTTCCAAAAAACCAAGACAAACAATAGGCAAGACGATACCCAAGCATTTTGACAAAGCTGTGTGTGTATTTCTGATTAAGACTGCAGGAGAGATACCAAAAAGACACACTCTTATCAGTTATACAACTTCCTATTTTCTGTATCTGACATTATAAATGGCACACTAGATACTTCCCACAGTAGACTAAGTTGCCAAACACAAGCCAATGCTGTAATCATCTCCAGGATGTCAAGGTGCTGACGCATGTTTGTATTAATATACATGTTTTCTGTAAAGTACTACTAAAATATTAAGTTCCTGTATCTTCAGCATACTGGCTCCTGCTTCACTAAAAATGATGCATTAAATTTAATTAAATGTCCCAATAACTGGGACTAGATCAGGCATATTCAAGGCTGCTAAAGGAGCTGGCTTACGTCAGCAAGGGAAATTCTGATCAGATGCAAGGAAAAAAAAGTCACGATGTGAATGTTATAAACCAGGGAACAGGTTTCCCAGAGAAGCTGTGGAATCTCCATCTTTGAAGATACACGGCACTTGACTGGACTTGTCCCTGAGGAACTTGCTCTAATGTCAAAGCTGACCCTGCTCGGAGCAGGGAGTTGTAGTACACAACATCCCAAGGTTCCTTTCAACTCAAATGTTTCTGTGATTCTAAAATGTGTCCACATGTAATTATAAGAGAACTTCATATGCAAATATATTTACCATGTTCACTTTTTAATCCTGCCTCTGTACAACAAAAGATGCCATTTTTGACACAGCCAGGACATCGCATTAGCTCTGGGAGTTCATATTTAAATATACTCTTCACATGTACTGAGGGAAAAATGCTCAGATTTCAAATATTTTTGATGGAATACTTCATAAATTAAGAACACACTCCCTGATGGATTATGCTACTATTTCCATTTGTCCTGGTTTCGGCTGGGACAGAGTTAATTTT
>BOSO01022877.1:0-21035 GCA_018403395.1 Gorsachius goisagi | reverse complement strand
CACTGCTTGGCAACAACTGAAAACATCAGTGTGTTATCAACATTCTTCTAGTACTAAATCCAAAGCACAGCACTATGCTAGCTTCTGTGAAGAAAATTAACTCTGTCCCAGCTGAAACCAGGACATGTGCTCCCTCCTGACGCTCATCAGTCCCCTGGAACTGCACCACAGCCCGAGCGAGCCGCCCCGTCACTCCCAGCTACCATATGCCTTCTCTCTATGACACCATTTGTTTTCTTTTACAGCTATTTCTATCCGTTGTTAAACATTCCTCTGAGATGAGACCTTCTACCTTTATCCCCAGCCAAACCCCGCCGCTGGCTCCCTGGGTGGTACATGTCTGCCTCCCTCCTGGATCTCAGAGGCTGCAGCTGCATTGCCGCAATCTTGCGTCAGCTCGCTCGCTCTCCTTCCCTTTCTCCCCTCCAGTCAGTGTTTTCTAGGAAGGCAATTCCCTCCTTCTTCCAAACCATTACCAGTAAAGCCTGCGAGCGTTCACCAGCTCAAAAGCTAGGGCTGGCTTACCTATGCAAAGCAGGGCCGTTACTTGAGGAAGGGTTAATGAGCTGCTAAGCCACCTCTGAACCTGCTTAGATGCGCTTGGATGGACTAAGAACCTCCAACTTGTCTGGATATCTGTTTGATCCAAAACTGGATTAAGGAGAGCCATTTGTGATTGAAGACAGTCTGAAGGAGAAACGCCATTTAGGGCCTGGCATTTCTTTCAGTGAGACAGGACAGACCTCGCCAAACCCAGAGGTTTCAGCCCATCAGCAGTTTGGTGCCGGAAGGAAGAAAACCCACCTAGCTGTAGCTGCCACAGGCACCCCCAAACTTCTCAGGAGTATCTGGACAGGGTTACTTACTCGGCACCAGTGCCCCGTGCCATTATCACTTCTCATGTGCAACGCGTCCCCTGTTGCCTGCTGCACCATTGGAGGAACCAGGAGCAGAAATGCCCTGTCCCACCATTGAGAAGTGTTAGGTTATGTGACTGAGGGCTCAGGAAGGAGCAGAGGCAGCAGGACAGGCAGGGGAACCCCCGTAACCTCACCAGAGCTGGCTGAGCCCGATGGGGCTGCTCCCAGGGCTGCCCGGGGAGCCACCAGCCCCACGCTCAGCAGGAGAGGCTCCCTCCCCACCAGCTCACAGGCTGCTGCCTGCAGGGGCCTGGGGCTCACCAGGGAGAGGTCTGGCACCGTGGTTTCTGCCTGCGTTGATCAGCGAGGCTGATGCATGTGTGTCTGTACGTCTGTCTGGCCATGGGACTACACACTCAGCCTCGCCGCCGGAGTACCCAGAGCCCTGGCAGCCCGGCCTGATCCAGCAACAGGTCTTCTCCGCTCTAACACTGAACCTAGGTTTCTTTCACATCAAGACACCTGCACCAGCTCCACAGTAACCAGCTCCATCCAAAAGCTGTAGCCGGGCTGGGCTCCCACACATGTCTGCTTTAGCATGCTGTGCAGTTCCCACTCCCAAATTTAGCACTGTGCTGCAGGGATTTACCACCTGGGGTCAGCACCAGCTGAATTTCAGACCTCATCCTGATTTCTAGTGCAGACACACTGTAAGAGAGACAGAAACAGGAAGGTGAAAGCTCCGCTGTACCTAAGCGGACATAGAGAAAGTTGTGCCAAGTCCACCCATTTGGGGAAGAAGGCGCTGTGATGTGGAAGGGGTTAGGAACAAGGGGGATGAGACTGGCTGGGCTGAAGTAACACCACCTGCAGACAAGCACATGGGCAGTTAGGCAATGCTCAAAATAACGCTTCTGCTGCTAGGCTGCGGTCAAGGGAGCTTCCAGAACCACAGAGGGGAACCCCAGAGACACCCCTCTGTGCACAACGGGACCACTGCTTTAGAGGAAGAGTTCACCCCAGTTGCAAATGCTAACTCACAGCTGGCCAGAAAGTACTTTTAAGATGACCTCTTTGAATTTGGACTGGTTCACATAAACATCCCCCCCACACACACACACATTTAGCTTCTTAAAAAAAGGAAGAGGTGGCCAGATTAGAAAGTAACTCTCAGGATTGCTTTTAAGGCCTGTTGTTTCACCTATGGACCACACTTCTTGTTGCTCTCCTGGCAGCAGAACAGGGAGAGAATGAGCACCACGACACTACAGCCTGCAGCGGTGCATAGACCTCCATGGCCACCCACAGAGGCAACAGCCCCTCACAACACAGGAAAACCCTGTTCCCCTCTCACATAATTTCAGACTGAGAAACCATTGAGTCACCTACAGCAGCTGTCGCCCCTTCCCAATGTTTTCTACAGTCCAATACCTCAGTGACTCAGCTTGAGCACCTCTTCTCCAAGGTTTACTTCTTTCCCCTCTCGAGTAACAAGGATTTTTCAGTCTACCCTGTCTTCGTGACCACATTGTCCTCTGTGAGGGCAAAAGGGAGTCGGGTTGCTGGGAACCTTCCCGAGACCCAGAGCAATGAGTGGGGGATGTGCTGCCACTTCCACTGCAGCTATTTTGGATGTGGCCTTTTCAATTTGCCTCCAACCAGGAGCTTGGATGTTATCTGCCTTAAGTCTTTTGGAGCCCTGCAGCCAAAAGCTGTGAACATCAGAGTCAGAAGTTTTTCTGACCGAGAAGTAAGCAACTGCCTGGAGAAGGCACCTCTCCCCCTCCCCAGTGACCACCTGCAGCCCGGATGATGGAGTCTCCCCCGGCAGAAGGAGACACAGTGACATCCAAGTGCCAGGCACCTCCTTCCTCAATCTGACACTGCACAATACTTACACTTGAATGTGCATCATTAACTGTTAAGTTCCATTTTACACCCAGAAATAGATTCAACAACTTGGAGAAAAAAGGGAATAAAAATCAATACAAAGTGTGTCAGAAAGTGGTATAAAATAAGATTTATTTGCAAATCATTTTGACAATAAGGAAACAAGTATCTCTCCGAGCTGTGCATCTTGGGGATTACATGTCAGCTCCTTTGCCTTCTGAGATTTCCATTTGCATGCAATATGGGGTACCTCTAGAATTCAAAACGAACTTTGAAGTGTCCTTTTGTGCCTTGCTGTGCTAAATAATTCCTTCCACAGGCACACTACAGGAGAGTCAAAGTCTTTGTAATGAGAAGCTGTCACAGGAAATGTACAATGAAACAACCTTGGCTTAGAAAGAAAACCGTCGCGTGAGAGGTGTTTCACATTTGTTTAACACAGTGTTAAGTGCTTCAAGATTCCCACAAGGAGAAGTTCCTGGTGCTGTAAGTAAAAAAAAAAAAAAAACAAAACAACGAAACACCACACACCAAACCAAACAACCCACCACACACAAAAACCCACCACAAAACACATACACACAAACCAACCCAAAGGAAAAAAAAAAAAAGGAAACTCCCAAACACCAACACCTACCCCCAAACCCCACAGCTGTACTGAAACCTTCGACTTCTTTCCTGTGTAAGAATGCACAGTACATCTGGTTATGACCTGAGTTCCCTCTCTTGGAAGCTACAGACCTGTGTCTCATGTAAAAAATAAAAGTTCAAGATTTAGTAATGACAACCATACATAAATGAACTCAGGACAAAGGCAATACAAAGTGAGAACTGATTTACCTTAGCGCCCAATTGTGGGAGGGTAACCTCTAAATTATGGTTAGAGTCACAGCAGCTGAAGAGGAAGACAACAGTATCTTCAGAACATTTCTTCAATTTATTTCCACCCTTCTCCGCAACCTCGCTCTCTGTCTTTCAAAAAGCCAGGAAATTTCAACTCTAAAGTCATATTTTGGATAAGATAGGAAGTGTTTTCTGAAAACCCTGTATGATTAAGTTCTGAGCAGACCATGTTAGGCATACCTTGTTTTAGGGGAAAGTCCAAAGGGGCACCAGGAAACAAAGTAATAGCTACTCAGAGAAGAAATCAAAGAATATGAACTAGATCTGTTTTCAATACTTCTTTTTATAACAGAGGGACTTCTTTTTTCTTCCTCCTTATCAAGCTCAAAATAATCCCAATATTTGACACTGGAAAAGTATTTTTTCCCCCACTCTCACTAATATAATAATGCAAGAAAAGATGTCTAGATGCCATTGCAGCATTACTGAATGCATTAGATCATTCAAATGTAAATAAACATGTTATATATGAGAGATACACCCCAAAATATTAAAATAACCTTACAAGGGTAATAACTATTATATTAGTGAGAACCACTTCACTTAAGTGTTTAGGCAACAAAAACTGGAGAGAATAACAAAGAGTCTTAGGCTATTTTATTTTGGTCTACTTTAGAAAGACAACAAGATCCAATTGAAGAGCTCTTCATCATCAGTACACACGCTATCCCACCATAGGGTCTCCCTACCCCTTCTGGGGAACCTAGTCCATCTTTATGGAATAAATATACCTGGTCATTTCACATCAACCATTATTGAAATGATCCCGAGAGCAAGGCCCAGAATCCAGCAATCTCTTCAAGCTGAGAACCCTAGCCAACATTAGACTGCCTCCCGAACAAGCTCAAAACTGGAAAAGTAAGGGACGAAGACTTCAGAACAAATCTTACATTGACAAACATCACTTCAGTCCCAACTCAGCCATCTTCAGGGAACATCAAGAACTTAACATTTACCTCCAGTGGTTATGCTCTCCCATTAGACAGCTCCAAGGCTTTACTCTTCTAAGCCATGTGTATCCCCATGTTTGTGGTGTAGTCAGACATAAATGCAGTTGAGGTTTATTGACTTCTATTCGGACAACAGAGATGCACGGCAGCAATTAAGCTGCAGGTACCAACACTCTGTATCAGCCCCTAGATTTCATGGTTTTAACAGTACTTTTGCAAGACAAAGTTTGCCACATCTCATTAAGATTCCAAAGTTTGGAAAATCCCTACCCTGAAAATCCACTCTTTGCTGAGGAAGTATCATATTTACTGAGAACATGAATTAGCTCTGAGCACACCATCTTTAATGACAGCACTTTAAGACCACCCCATGTAGTATTACAAGTTTTGTTCGCTCGCACATCCAGGTCTGAAACCTAGAAAAGCCCAGGGGTTTTTAGAATTCTGGTAGAAGTGATCCAGTTTTCAAACGTGATTAAAGGTTTTGGCAGAATAATGTTATATGAAGTCTGCAATACACTTGCCAACATTTATAATCCAATGATCAGTTATAAGAGGTATTATTGCATTTTAAGCGTAAAAATATAGGAGGTTTTATAAAGAAAATTAAAATAGCATTCATCTAATATTGATAGTCATATAAAATAACTCACAATTATGTAAGTTTCCATATTTAATTACACATTTAAAAATAAGTTATAAAAATAATTAAGCTTCTTTAAAACCCCTAAGATATTTTCTTTTAGGAGTTTTTACTCATATCTACTGATTGTCTAGCATCGGCAACAGCTTCTGGTACTCGAACAGTCATATCATCCATCGATTTCTTCAAGCAGATTTGGCAGCCTAAACGTGACCTGTAGGGAAATAAGACGTTGTCATTAGTTCTAGACAATTAGATATCCAACAGCGTTTACCCCTTTATGCCTCTAACATTCAGCCATCCCACACACATTATGATCTAGAAACAGCCACCCTTGTGCATGGTCTTAATCAAGACCAGCAGTGAATTGCATGCATCAACACAAAGATTTATGTGGCAATAATCATGATTTACATTAAGTAACAGAGTTCAGTACATTGGCAAGTTGCATACAGAGTACTTCCTACTTGCTGAGGCAGCACATAGTAAAGGTGGCTCTTCCGTTTTCAGTGGTCCACTGATAGTCAGTCAAGTGCAGGGAATGACACTTGATCTCCCAAGGGACATTTGGCACATCTGAAGAGATGAAGGCCATGAATCTGAATGAAAGCCTCAAAAAAGCACAGCCTAACCCATCCAGGGCCTGAAGACAGCCCACTGTTTTCAAGCTAAACAACTCAAGACTGGGTCATTAAGCCAGAAAGGTAAGAGTGGAAAGACAAGAAAGTAGGAAGAAGGAGGGTAAAATACTCATGGCACGTGAGGAGATGCAATCCTTCATTTTTTTTTACCTATCATTCAGTATGAAAAAAATCTTGCATGCAAGCAATTAAAATAAAAAGCTGTAGTACCACCACAAGCCACTTTTATTGCTGGGATATCTTTAATTCAATGTCCATGCCTTGGTACTCAAGTATAGAATACTTAAACACCAGCAAGGATGGGCAGTGTTCTGTAGCAACAGTTGAATAATTTAATCGCTATCAGAATGTAGGCAGAGATGATATAAAAAAAATCATACTACATTAGTATCTACACAGAAGTCTTTCATGCATGTAGTGATCAACTGTTAAAGCTCCCAATTCAGTTCTATACATGACAGTAATACTTCTATGTAAATGACTATATGTCAACTTCAAATTACTGGCATGTATCTGTAAATACAGAACACTTTCACTCATGAACATCACCTGTAAGAATAGCTTTAGAAATTAAATCTATGAGAGAGATGCAATTTCTGATACTTATACATAGCATTGCCTATAAGGCTTAATTTGACTGAAGTGTCTGTTTTTCACTAAAGACCAACACTAATCGTGCATGTACTCTACAGTGTGGCGATGGATTCACTTAATGTGAAATAAAACTGCCTTTTTTTTTTAAGCCTGCTACACAAGCAGTACAAAAAAACCCCTAGGCAGCACTAAATAACACTGAGAAACAAACTACCTTCTCCTACTCAAATTCTTTCACAGCATTTACCATTTTACACATATTTAACTGGATTCCCCAGCCCCTTAAAAATGAAGAAGCTTGGACCCCCAAAAAAGATGATTTAGTCAATCCCTGCATGAAAGCCATTCCACCTTTAACCACTTCTATAGGCTTTCCCTTTATTTCCTCTCATTCTAGTACCTTAAAAAAAAAAAAAGAAAACACCCAACAAAACAGGAAGTCAGAGTTGCACAAGCATAAAGATATAGTGAATCTGGATTGTCACATAATGGTATTTGCTGGGTTTCTACCTTTTTGTACTTAATATTGCCAATGTTCCATTCACCTTTGAGAGGGGTGGGGTTTTTGTTTTGGGGGGTGGGTTGGTTTTTTTGTTTTGGGGTTTTTTGGGTTTTTTTTTTTTGTTTTGTTTTACATGAAACCTTAAGCTGACATTCCTGGAAAGACGCTAGCTAGCCAACAGCCTATTTCAAGTATGCAAAGTTACCACTGTTCGACTCACCTCTCCACATGCATTTTCTGCACCTTTTAACACCAAATTTCATTTCCTGTCACCCAATGGCACAAGATCCTTGCGCGTCTTCAATGACAGTTTTTGATTTTACCACATTGAGCAACACAGCACTATATACAAACCTTACCCTTCATTCTCTTTTTACAAGTCTTTCACAAATATGCTCCCTACATAAAACCTAGCACTGATCACTTTCAGATCACACTGTTGATCACATACTCTTAACAGAACAGTCAAATACTTCTACCTTGTTTCAAGACAAATTTTATTTTTTCTTAACCAATTACTTAACCTTTACAGGGCCTTTGCTCTTATCCCATTGCAACTCAAAACTTAGTATAGGATTTCTGGACCCACATAAACTATATGAACTGTAAAATCTTTCTTCACACTCAGTGACTCATTTGAAGAACTCCTGTATCTGTTACTTCCTTCTAAAATAGCTCTGTTGAATTCTTTCCTTACCATTATTTAGTAGAAACTATAAAAAAAGCAGCAGCCCATACACATAATTAGTGTGTCCAGTATGGAATCAAACTCACTGCTCTCCAGTTCTGATGATCTCCATTCCTTTGATGTGAAAGCAGTTTTAAACCAACTAATTAAGTCTTACAGGCAACAGTTCAGAAATGTCATATTGAATTCCTCCAGAACTCCTGGGTAAATGCTACATAGTTGTTACCTTTTGTTACTACTCAATTTTACTTATCTGCTGTAATATTACTTCTACGGACACATCAGTTTGAGACAGATACTCCAGGAAGCCCTCTGCAAGGAAACCTTCCAGTGCATGGGCAGTCCATACCAACTCTAGGGACAACAATGCAAAAGAAACTTTGCTTTTATGTTATCTTTTCATATTTTAAGTGCATCTTCTACATCACCTATTGGCTCTTCATGGAGACAAGATCCCTGCTTCTGACAGGTTAGAAAAAAGTATTTTCTACTCTTTAGCAAGCTATTTCTCAGCTTATTTTTTTTCTTTAGTATTCTTTTTAAACATTTAATTTGCCAGGGTTTGTGTCTCTCTGCATCTTACTACTTTTAATAATCTATTATTCTGCAGTTATTCAAAACAATTTTGTTTTAACCTTTCTGATTAGTCCCTCATTTTAAAATAGCATTAACCTTCACGGCAGCTGCTAGCTGAAGCTTTCCCAAATCCAGAGAGTCACTGACAAGAAAAAAACTTTTATCCTTACCTTAATACCTATGACAGAGCATAGTAGCACATCTCCATCACACAAGTTTATATCAGCACAGCTCAGAAGACCAGGTAATTGGTTTGGCCCAGAAAATTTGTGGAATTATGGTAGATGGCAAGAGTGAAGTAAATTCACACTTAGTAGGCTTATGATTTTTTTTTTTTTTCAAGATTGCAAATGGTTTTTGAAAGACA
This sequence comes from Gorsachius goisagi, assembly GCA_018403395.1. NCBI lineage: Eukaryota > Metazoa > Chordata > Aves > Pelecaniformes > Ardeidae > Gorsachius > Gorsachius goisagi. The sequence goes on along the minus strand of BOSO01022877.1, from coordinate 12,421 downwards.
GGAAAAAGGATAACACAAAAGAAGCTGAAGCAAGTTTCTCAGAGCTTGACTTCTTTGCCTTTGCAGCCTTCCAGAAAAGTTAAGATTTGGCTGGAGCAAGAAAAAGCATACCCTCATGCAGAAATTACTACTACGGGATTCCCTTTACTGGTATAAGGAGATAAACAAATTAATTCAGAGTACTCCTTTGCAGAGACATAAAAGCCCCTTTGCTATAGATTCTGGGAAGATTCTCAACAACTTCAACGAGCAGTTCCACTGAAGCACAAAGGAAAGGGCTTATGAAGCCTTGTAAGTCACAGCTGCCTACCGTTCATGTGGTATGATACAGGCAACATGCTCACCAGCAAGTAGTAAAGCCCACTAGGAATGGGTCTGTGATGAAAGTGTTACACCCTAATTACAAGGCGTGTGATGTTGAAGGAGATTTAGAACATAGGGTTACTTTAGACTACCGCTAGTCTAATCCTATGCACTGAAATGCCCATTGGCATTTAGAGCACGCTTTGGGATTTGTTTCACCTACAGGGAGTCTGGCTTCCGCACTCCAAGAGCACTCTGACATGAGTCAAAGCATGACAAGTGAGGACCACTGCGATGTGGGACACTGTTGATCCCAGATAAGGTTCAGGAGGGGAGTCTTATCAATGTACATAAATACCAGAGAGGCTGTGGAGTCTTCATCCTTGGACATATTCAAAAGCCAACTGGACATGGTCCTGGGCATGGGTTCTAGGTGGCCCTGCTTGAGCAGGGGGTTGGACCAGATGACCTCAAGAGCTCCCTTCCAACCTCAACCCTTCTGTGATTCTGTGAAAAGAAGATCTGACCCAAACTAAAACACTAATATAAACACATTCATAAAATACATTAACTAGCTACAGACTAATGTGAGACAGAAGACAGAAGGGAAGGGAAACAAGAACAAGAAATTCACACACATGACAGCAGCAGCAAAGTTTCCGTTGAAAGAAGTAGGGTTTTTGTCATACTTCAGTATCTGCCACTTCTGCATCAGACACCTCTGAAGAGCAAGTGCTGGCAAGTGCCACTCTTCAGTTTACAAAAACAGTAGTGACATCTTTTTAATATGAATTCAGATAAACAATATTTCAACCTGGCAGTCCCATTTGTGTAACAGAATCCAGCTATTCATTAAAAGCTGATTAAGGCATTCTAAGAATACTGGATTGCCTCATCTGCAAACTCTTCTTTCCATTCTTTGACGCAGTGAAGTGTTATGTTGCCTTACGTTTCTGTGAGGCCATATGCCAAGTCCAGCATGTCCATCTCTTCATCAGTAATTGCATCTAGTTTCTCAAATATGTGGTCTTCAAAGATTAAATGACAAGTTGAACAGGCTAGTGTTCCTTCACATGCACCTAAAGAAAAAAAAAAAAAATCAAGGTAACAGAAAACTAAAGTTTCAAATTATAGCAGAATTCCAGAAGAAATCCTTCATATCTGTATCATAAATGTAGTATCTGTTGATTAGTAAAAATGTTTCATATATTGCCACATTCATGTATCTACTCTGCATTCAACTGTCAATTGTATGTCTACAGTTCCTTCATTAAGATTTACTTGAATGTTGCAGTTTGTTAAAATACCTAATTCCCTTTCTACCATTTAAAGAGAGAAAAGTTTTCTACTGTAAGAATGACAGTGTTGTCTGCTTTTGCAATTAACACTACCTAATTTATTCCCAAGGTTGGTCCTTCTATCCTTCTTTTTCACCATGGTTTTGAGGTTTACTCAAAAAGTTCAGAGGACACCTACTATACAAAAAAATTCCTCAGAAGCACACGAAGGAGGGATTTTGTACTTGGTGTTTCTTCTCACTCAGCAGAAAACTAATTCCCAGCAACAAAGGTACTGATGCTAGAAAGAGATGGTTTTCTCTGTGTTAGAGGCCTACACGTACTACCAGGCAATCTAGTCTGTGAGCCAAGGTTGAACAGATCAACTACATCTACCTGCTAGAGCAGTTAGGTCATGACAGTAAAAGTTTGAACACTAACAAATTTGTCTCTGCCACTGCATAGGGCTGGCACAGAGTTCTCTGCTTTGTTGAAAAAGAAACATGCAACTTCAAGAGAAAGGTGAACTCTTCATACTTGTGTGGAGATTGGGGTTGGGGCACACAAACCCACACCTCCAATTTAAATTGGTAAGAGAAAAGCAAGACAGACATTAGCCAAGTTTAACTTATTTACTCATTTCCAGAGAATGCAGAACCAAGAGTATTGTGACCATATCACCTTTGGAAACAAAGAGAAGCAAGGCTACATGTATAACCACTGCTATGAAAAGAAACAGTGGGATTCATCGTCTGACCACAAGACCCGTACAGAAAGCACCGTGCTGTTACACATAGTAACGGTATCAATAGCGTATACTCAAAATGAGCACAACACTGTACTTGCAGACTTGATTTTTAAAATATATCACACTTCAAGTACATACAAATGCATGTGAAAAAGGAGAGTTTAAAGTACCAAGTAATGTAAAATTTGTTTTATCAGTAGTTTAAGCATTTTAATGCTGGGGGAGGCTGGGGAGGGGAAGAAAGAACACTGACCAGTCTATTTGAACAGTGAAAGGTCTTTCCACAACTGTAAAGCTAGCAGTAGCAAAGTGAGTGCAGCTGAATCATTCAAGTTTAAGTCTTTACACAGATTTCTCTTACTATTACTGCACGTGGGATGCCCCCTAGTGACAGAATAGGTAAGATTTAAGTTACATTTTTTCCCTCATTACTTTTTTCTAAACACAGAACATACATTTTTACATTATCTATACTGCATTATTTCCCTGCCCTGGTAAGTTGTTTCATTAGCAAATGATTATTGAAATGGGACTAGCATATGTTAAAATTAAAGACTGTTACAGCACCTCCACTTTTTAGTTTGGCTTCTGTTTATTGACAGCATTATCCTTTTCCCACCACTTTACCACAATGCTTTAACATGGCTGATACACAGACTGAGAGAATATTTACTGTAGAATACAAGAAGACTAGCCATGAGCCTATATGACACATTTAATAAGTAATCCATAAAGCTAGTTATCCCAACACATTACAGGTTTTTAAAAGACAATTCTTCCCCAAATGTATGCAACTCTAGACGTAAGAGTTGTCTCAGACATAAGTCTGAGATTTAAAATCTTATCAAAGATTTTATTACTAGTAATGACATTTATTTGCACTTAAATAAAACACACCTCAGATTTCAAACTATGCTACACTAGCCTACTTCTTTTTCCTCTAATCACTCCATGCTATCTATTCACACATGCAAACTGTCCTTCTGCCTCCTACTTTGGTTTGTACTATTAATTCTTAAGCTCATGTTCATAGAATGCTTTGGGTTGGAAGGGACCTTTAGAAGTCATCTAGCCCAACCCCTCTGCAATGGGCAGGGACATCTTTAACTGGATCAGGTTGCTCAGAGCCCCCATCCAGCCTGGCCTTGAACGTTTCCAGGCATGGGGCATCTACCACCTCTCTGGGCAACCTGGTCCAGTGTTTCACCACTCTCATGTAAAAAATTTCTTCCTTATATCCAATTCAAATCTACGCTGTTTTAGAATAAAACCATTACCCATTGTCCTATTGCTACAGGCCCTGCTAAAACAATTGTCCCCATCTTTCCTATAGGCCCCCTTTAAGTACTGAAAGGCCACAACAAGGTCCCCCTGCAGACTTCTTTTCTCCAGGCTGAACAAGCCCAACTCTCTCAGCCTGTCCTCACAGGAGAGGTGCTCCAACCCTCGGAACATTTTTGCAGCCTCCTCTGGACCCGCTCCAACAGGTCCATGTCTGTCTTGTGCTGAGGGCTCCAGAGCTGGATGCAGTACTCCAGGTGGAGTCTCAGCAGAGTATAGAGGCAGAATCACCTCCCTCGACCTGCTGACCATGCTTCTTTTGATGTGGTTGCCATTCTGGGCTGCAAGCACACATTGTTGGCTCATGTCCAGCTTTTCATCCATCAGTACCTCCCAAAGTCCCTCTCAGCAGGGCTGCTCTCAATCCCTTCATTCCCCAGCCTGTATTTGTATCAGGGGTTGCCCCAGCCCAGGTACAGGACCTTGCATTTGGCCTTGTTGAACCTCATGAGGTTCACACAGGCCCAGCTCTCCAGCTTGTCCAGGTCTCTTTGGATGACATCCTGTCCTTCTGGCGTGTCAACTGCACCACTCAGCTTGGTGTCATCTGCAAACTTGCTGAGGGTGCACTTGATCTCATTTTGTCATTGATTAAAATATTAAACAGCACTGGTCCCAACACAGACCCCTGAGGGACACCACTTTTCACTGATCTCCATTTGGACATTGAGCCATTGACCACTACCCTCTGGATTGAGACCATCCAACCAATTCCACATCCTCTGAACAGTCCACCCATCAAGTCCATATCTCCCCAGTTTAGAGAGAAGTATGTTGTGGGGGACTGTGTCAAAAGATTTACAGGAGTCCAGATAAATGACATCTGTTGCTTTTCCCTTGTCCACTGATGTAGACACCCCATACTAAGCAGCCTCTAGGTTGCTCAGGCAGGACTTGCCCTTGGTGAAGCCATGCTGGCCACCTCAAATCACCCCCCTGGCCTCCATGTGCTTTAACATAGCTTCTAGGAGGATCTGTTCCATGATCTTCCCAGGCACAGAGGTAAATACCTGTCCTGAGGTATTTAATTGCCATTACCAAATACCACTGCTTTGCATGGGCAGAATCCTACAACTTCATTGGAACTAACAATGGAAAGTATAAAAGTCTGAAGGAATAGGAACTTCCTCCTACTTTGATTTTAAACAGAACTTGTACCAAGTTAGAATTCCACTAGGGAATCAGTCTCCTTTACCCCAGTCCTTCAATAAGAATTAAACTTTTTGCTCTTCCCTGCTAACTTGACATGGATTTGGTTGTTTCTTTCACTTAGTACTCAAGCACTACAGCAATTTGTGCTACAAAAAGCCTGATAACAAATTGAGACAGTATGGCAATACTGAAGTAACCAGACACTGTTAGAAATGCACCAGTTCTGTGTTGCCTCCAGACCCTTTCAGCTCAGAAGAGCCTGCAGGTGGCATCTTTCAGATTCCACCTTGACAGCAGTCTGTCCACATTCCCCTCCTTTAACATTCAAAAATCCAAATAAAGTACAGCTAGGTCTTATAAATAAATTCATAAATAAGTATTTGTTTATGGTTGGACTGGAAGATCCTAAGGGTCTTTTCCAACTTAAATGATTCTATGATTCTATTAATATTTATGAATAAACTGGTAACAGAACATAGTTTCTAGACACTGAATACAGTATTCAGTAAATCTACTTACCAAACCCATCTATGTCCAGATTATTATCAACAACAACATCCAGCAGTGAATCCCCAGGTTTTCCTTTGGCTGTTAGTTTGTCACCATCACGATTTATGAAATGAACAGTTATCTTGTCTTCAGAGCTGAAAAATAAAAGTATATAATGGAAATAAAGAAAATATCTAGAATTTTTTAGATGTTTAAAATTGATTGAATACTACTAAACCAATAATCACAACTCAAAGAGCACAGAAACCTGTTACTGGCTTTTAAAAGCTGTAACAGGTACAGACACTTACTGCTGTACGTTGAACAAAGGCCATGAAAAGTAAGAAAAAAACACACCTCCTGGTTTGTGTTTTGTCACTAGAAGCTGTATAGGATCCTGATGTTCTCCCTTTCACTGAAGGGACTCAGATCTATGCTGGTATAGGCACAATATTTGTGTTTTTACCAAATAAAAGAGCTTACTTTAAATGCTTCTCATCATTCCTTTCTGTGGAGTCTTCCTGTGGATTAATAAAATTTTAATTGTTGTTATCATCATTTAGGACAAATTTAAAAATTTTCCCATTTCTGCTTAGAGCTTAGGGCATTTTACTTTATTAGTTCCAAAATGTAATTATCCTCTCCTACAGAGAATAAAAAATAGTCCAAAAGTATTCTGCTTTTTTTGAGCACAGATTCTCTTCAGATTTCACTTTTTAAATATTAATTCCAGTGAAGTTCAAATTTTTTACATTGGCTTCAAAGAAAGAAGGTTTCAAAATTTCCTGCTATGCTTTTCAGACAATTGTTTATTTAAGAAAAAAAACTCTCTTGTAGTCTGCCTAAAAATTTCTTAAGAGTAATGCTTTTAATATGAAAAAATATTTTTTTGGTGTTCCATATATGTTGGAACCATGTTCCATATGCAAATTAGAGGAAAGCTGTTTACTAACAACTAAAATAGACCTTTTTTGTTTTTAAACTATATTCTTTCCTGTAGAATGTGAGTAAAACAAGAAAAAATTGTTGGACAGTCAGCAAAGAAACCTGCCAAAAGATGAGCGATACAAATAAAAACTGGAAGGTAATGCAAACCCAGCATGCTTAATGTTACCTTTAAACTTTTTAGCAATCTGGTCTTTGAGTGATCTGTCATATGGAAAGCATACAAGCTTGAAAAATCAAGTCACTCCCTAGAAAACTCTAACCTGCAGAGCTGAATATTAAAGCAAAAATTTGCAGGTAGCCACACTGAAACATCAGTAAACACCTTATTCTTGGAACTGGCTGTAAAAGAAAATGTGTTTTTGAGCAATCTGAGTCCTAGCTTGTTTTGAAAAAACAAGAAATGTTTGTTGCTGTAGACTTAATATGCTCGCCGCAGCCGTAAGCTCAGTTGGCAGCAGTACACGCCGTGATTCATTATAAGGTCGTGTTCAATTCTTGTCATATCATCCCTCAGTCCATCCTCCAGAAGGCAGCCACAGCTACTATGAACTATAAATTCACTCCAAAAATATAATCAATAATGAAGGATTGCTCTTGCTGATCTGCAGAACGCAACTGAAGCGTGCACTATAATAGAATTCAGAAATCTTAGATATCTAGCTTTACAAAGTGCAATTAATGATGCACAGTCACCTGTGATACCAAAGGATCACCTCCAGCAAACTGTTCTGTGGGGGTTTAAGTTACCATTCTGCTCTTCTTTTTGCTCCTCTGCTGTGTTAACACCTCCCACAACACAACCAAGGAAACAAGCACCCACTCCTTAGATATACTAGTAAAAAATTCACCAGCTTCACTGGAAGTTCAAGACTGATGGGTTTAGATTGCATCTGGAAAGGTATAGATTCACATTCTGACAGCCAAAGTAAACCACTGGCAATGTAATTTTAAACTGCCTCAAAAAGCCCTTCCAGAGCTCACCAAAATACATTCTTATTTACTGAAATATTTGTGTCAACGTGACAAACACAACCCTGACAGAAGACACAATGCAAGATGTACTTGTATTTATGGGCATCCTCTGCCCAAGGCATAGACATGGCAAGTACTAAATATTTGTTCAATATCCAAACCATACCCTTTCCTCTATTACAGGATGAGGCAATCACAAGTAACATGGACCAAAGAGCAAGATGCCTGGCCATCCACCAGATCACTGAAGCCTTGTAAAAGACAAGTAATCTCCCAGTTTTCAAACCACACCTGAAACTGCCTTCACCTGTGATTACACTTTACTCTGGCAAAATAACAGTCCTGGCCTCCTGTCTTTGTTCCTTCTATCTCCAGTGGTCACACTGCCATGCAATAAAACTGGGTCTGGAAACAGAACTGGCTGAAATCCAACCTTTGCAGGTCAGTGGCCGTATGGATGTCAGAACTGGCACGCAGTCAGATCTGCCCATTATATGAAATTTACATCAGTTTAAATCAATTGTGTCACTGCAACTTTATGATGCAATAACACAAGCTAAGCTTCATGATCAGCTTAAACCAATCTCTTTCGAATATAAAAATGTGAGTTTGGGTGATCCCCACTCCCAATGGCCCTGCCATCATCCTTACACTGTTATTACTGGAAGTCAACTCTTTTTGCTAATCTGCCTGAAAGTCAACCATAAAAACAAACCAGTCCCAGCTGAACCAGCAAGCAAAACTGACAGAAGCACCACTGCCCACAATAAAAAATAAAATAAATAAATGAGGAAACAGGAGTTGGGATCCCCTTTTCAGTGGTAACAACCTTACATTAACTTCAGCCAGCTGTGGAACTGGAAGGGGACAAACCAAAGTACTAGCACTAAGTCATAGACTTTTGTTAAAGATCGCTACAGTAATTAATGGGATCTAATCCACCCTGGTTTGTAACTGAAACTAAAATTTATTTATTTGTAATAAAGTTAGAAATAGTCTTCTTAAGTCCTCCAGTAGGATCTGTTTTTCTGCTATTGCCATCTTTACCACTTCACAGTGTGATTTTTGGTTTTTTAATTAAACATTTTGGCTGAGGCTTTATTGTGCATGAGCCCGAGTGGTGAAAATACTTTCAGAAGTGTGTGTACATAATAATCAGACCAGTCAGACATTCAAAACACACACTGCACACATCTTCTCAATGACTGGGAGATACCATTAAAAAAATAATCACACCTGCAAGAAATAATATTTAGGCTTTATAAATTTCAAGTAACAAGGCTTTTGTCTACCCAGACACTCTTTGCATGAAGAAAAAAAAAAACAAAAAAACAAACACCACCACAGAATCATAGAATGTTAGGAACATACTGTGAACTAGTCACAGGCAATTAAGTGAAACATGCACCAGGTCTCTGCAAGTATAAATAGCCTCAGGATCATCAGGAAGAACAAAGAATATTTTGTGTAATCTGCATAAAGCAGAAATATCTCCATTCATGCTCAGATGAACCCTTTTCACCAGATGTAAAACACAATTAGTTTCTTCATATGGTTGCCACAGTACTATCAGCTGTGTTATCAGGCTTCCCTAGCATACCCCAAATTAAGCATGCAAAGGCATGGAAGAGCACCAGAGAACTGTAAGTGCTGTTCATTGTCCCTCCCACGTGAAAAAAATAAGTATTGCAACAATCCTGACAGCTACCTCTTCCCCCTTTAAAGCACCCTTTTGAATCTTCAGCTACTACTTCCACGTTAAGAATCACCTCTTACATTCCTCCAAACAAAACATAAAGATAACAACTGTAGCCTGGTGTTGCACGTGGAGAGACCAACTCTATTAATTTCCAGATCTTTTATTAAATGGTAAGTCTAACAGCCCTGCCTAATTGCCCAAAGAGTTTAATGGATGAAACTATTATACTGGCCTTGATTAAAATATGGAAGTTATAAAACTGAACTAATCTTTAAAACGTGTAGTAATTCTGTTGTGCACCAAGGATATCATACAGCTATCTAAACTGGTATAAAAGAATTCTGAGAGAACTACTGTTCACCATGAAATAAAAAGGGACGATAACAGATAAAAACGGAGCAAGAGAAAGAATGAAATGGAAATGAAAACCTAACACATCATGCTTCACAGAAAGCCTTGGGAACTTCTACTCACAAAAATCACCTCAGCTGATGATTTATATAGCTAGGTCTTCATCCCATAGACACAAATACAGCTAAATTTACATATACAAACAATGACGTATCTTTTTACTGGAATAACACTGACTGACTATACAAAGTTCAGGAACTGGGTCTCAAATAATATGACATCCAGAAATGTTAGGACTAGAGAAAATAACTTGCACATAAGTGGAGAAAACACTAATATATGAAAGAAACAAGGATCTTTTTCTTCCAACTCAGCTAGGTTATGACATAGGGTATATAAATACATTTGAAATACTTGGTTGCGTGAGCTTTTTTGCTGGTATGCTTGCGCAATGAGTGTGAATAAATTCCAATCTGTATTCAGTCTGTTTGTGAAAGACCTGGGGGATTACAAGTCTTGCACTACTATTAGGTAAGGAAACATTTTCCCTTTTTAGTATTTTTCCTCCCTTTTTTACCCTGTTAAATTATTTTTTAAGAACTTTTAAATTTTGACAATACTTTACAAAAGCCTTTTTATTTTTTGAATGAAAAACTGCTAATGAAGGACCTCAAAATAACTGATGGTCAGGGCACTCACTCTGTGGAGACTTATTTTTAAAACATTCAGCAGGGTCACTCAAAGAAGAGATCTAAACTAGCAACCTACCCATCTCATATGCGAGTCCTAGACTAAAAAGTTAGTTTGTCTCTCTGTATTAAAAGTTTCTGCAGGAACAAAGTAAAAGGGCACCTATAAAACTACTGGAACAGCTTTGATGGTGAGGGCACTACCCAACCCTCTGGGAACAGGCTAGGCCACACCACTGAAGTTGGACAGATGATCACAGGTCCTGTTCCAAGTCAAACAAACTTCTCCAGTAACCAAGTAAATGAGGCTTTTTAAAACGTCTGTATTTTAAATACAGAGTTAACTGTAGGCTCTGACCTATCTTTGAATATACAAGCTGCAAGCCAGAAGGCAATGCATAACCATAGTCTTTGACTACATATACGAAGTTGCAAATCTATAGCTGTGGAATATTAAATGTCTACAGATGCAATGCATTTTGAAACATCTACTCACACATAACTGGTGAGGAGAGGAGGGGCCTTGGATGCACAAGTGCTCTTCAGTAAAGAAAAACTATGCTAAAGGGGGAAGAGATCTTCAGTACTGGGCGCTCTGATGTGCTGTGCTTCTACCACAAGACAAGCTAGACATTCACACACAAAAAAAAGGAAGCATTGCACTGCATGAAAAAGCAACATCAATAAGGTCACAACCTTACAGAAAACTCCTTTGAACATGAGGAACCCGAGTGTAGCTTTCCGTAACACTGTAAGCTCTGTCAACGGGGTCCCTGATCACATCGGCCCTGCGGCTTACCCACGCCGCAGGGTCGGCGCGGTGCCCACGCCGGGCCGGCCCACAGGCAGCCCGGGCTGGCGGCCCCCGGCTCAGCCCCGCCGGGCACAGCTGCCCCACCCGCCGAGAGCGCCCGGCCGGCGCCCCGGAGGGAGGCGGGCGGAAGGTCCCCCCGCAGAGCGCTTCCGTCCCACCGCCGCGGCACCCACAAGCGCGACGGCGAGAGCCGGGGCGAAGCGCGGCCGTGAGGGCGCCGAGGAGGAGGCCGGGTCCTGCCCCGAGCGGGCCAGGCGGCGGCAGGGCCGGCACAACGGTGCTGCACGGCGCGGCGAGCGCCCGGGGGAAGGTCAGGCAGCGCCAGCCCGGCCCGGCCGCCCCCGCCCAGGCAGCCCGTGCCACGGGCGGCCGCTGGCCTCAGGTGCCCTCAGCGCCGAGGCCCGGGCAGGGGCCCGTAAAGGCACGGCGCTGCCGCGGCGGGAAAGCGGCCGCCGCCGCCAGGAGCCCGCCCGGCGCCTCACGGCCCTGACCCTCTTACCTGAGCGCCGCCCGGGCAGAGAGGCTGAACAGCCGGGCTGCCCTCCCAGCAGCGGCGGCGCTGCCGCAGCCCGGCCTCGTCCCGGCTGCCGGCGAGGCGAAGAAAAGCCAGCGGCGGGAGGAAGCGGCGGCAGCGGCCCGGAGGAGCCGGGCCGGCCCCGGGGCAGCCATGGCGGCGGCAGGACGGAAGCGCGCGGCCTCTGCGCCGGCACCGGGGGCGGGCGGGGGCAAAGTCCCGCTGCCTACGCCTCTAGCGCACGCTGCGTCGATTCTCGCAGCCGTCTACGTAGTGCACTTCCCGCCCCCTTTTGACAGAGGTGAGGGGTGACCGCGCGACGGGAAGAGCGGGGTTACGCAAAGTGCGCAGCGATGCGCTGAGAGAAGGGGGCCGGGCCCTACGGAAAAGGCCCAGGCCGCTGCTCGCCCGAGGGGCCCTGGCTGCCGCCTTCCCGTCAGCTTCCCTCTTGCTGCCTCAGACCACGCCCTAGGCCGGTGGAAGCTCTCTGATTCCCAAATGCAAGCCCTAGCCCCCGTCTTGCCGTGAAGGTGGTCCGGCGGAGCCCGACGTGTCCCGCCCCTCTTCCCGGTTGGGTCTGTGCGGGATTTCCAGTCACGGCTCGGGCCAAGGGGCTGGCTCGGCGCTGCCCGGGCCCGGGTGGGGTCCCTGACACGCTGTGGAGGTGGTGCCCAAGGAGTCGTCACTATGTCCCAAATGCCCCTTTGGGAGGCCTGGGACTGGGCTCCTTGGGCTCCAGGCAGAGCAAGCAGCACAGCCCCAGGGAAATGGAACTGACAGCTCTGGGGCCTCGTCTGTCTGCCGGGCTGCCCAGGCAGGACCACCGAGGCATTCCCAGTCCCTCATTACTGTTTCTTATGACAGAAGATCAACCTCTAAAACTCAGGCATCTGCAAAGGGACAGCAATGCTCTTGCAGGTTTTAACAGGAGGTGAGCATTCATAGTAAATGGCTCAAATACCAGTATGTGCAGTAAGAGATGTTGAATCATCGAATCACTTTGGTTGGAAAAGACCTTTAAGATCATCGAGTCCAACCTTTAACCTAACCCTGCCATCCCACCGCTAAACCATGTCCCTAAGCACCTCATCTATCTTTCTTTTAAATACCTCCAGTGATGAGGA
>BOSO01022875.1:0-17678 GCA_018403395.1 Gorsachius goisagi | reverse complement strand
CATCTGCAATAGGAGAAAAACTCTGTTTTGCTCAAACAGGGTGAGGAGACAGGACCTGAGTATACCTACCTATTTTGTATTTTTAATCTCTTTGTATCCAATTTTTCATGTACAGCACTAGCGACTGGAACTTCTAAGCAATTCCTCACTTCAATGCTTTGAAGTATCAAGCCTGCTAGGACAGAAGACCATTTACCACGAATCTTTCTCATGGAATTTAAACAGTACACAACAGCAAAATATTTCTCCAACGCCGATAGAGTCCATGTGTATTTATTTCTATGTTTACGTTTCTTTGTGCACCGAAGTGACAGTGACCCCGTTCTCATTCACTCTAAATGCATGGAGTGCACAAAGTTTCATGGGTTTTGAGACAAAGAAAGGCTGTGAGATCATTTGGTCCAACACCCTGCAAACATAGTCATCATTTCACTGCGTGGTGAGTCCAGGGGAGGGTGCAACCCAGCTGGGCTGGTGCGGGCAGCATGGGGAGAGCGGCGCTGGGGGGTTCAAAAGCCCCCATCCAGCAAGGTGCAGCAGAGGTCAAGGATGCCACCAGCTTTGCAAGCACATGAAATGCAGTTTGTGTTACTGGTGTGTCCTCAATAACAGGCTGTGCTCCGTTTCCATGAATGAGCCATTAATTTGGTGAAGCACCATAAATGAGCACTTACAACAGCGCGTGGGAATTGGACCAGGTGGTGCAAGCTCCAGTGCTGCCAGGAGCAGTCTCATGCCACCGCCTTTCATTCATCTCTCAGAAATATTCATTACCTCCACTTCCAGTTCAGCTAATGTCAAAGGATTACATCTGGCATCCTTGGGCAAAGGCTGCTTGTGAGCACTGTTATTAACAGCTACAGCTTTCGAGAATGATGCTAACATATCTTTATCTATCTGGCATTCAAACTCAGCTGGCATCCTTAATGAATAATTAGAAACATCCCCACAACAGTGACTTTAAACTCATAGTTTAACCATCATTACACCCTCTGAAATAAGGCAAGATTTCGTAGCTTAAATGTTGCTTCGCAAATGGAGCACTGTTTTGGTTTTTTAGCATCCTCTACATGCCTGCTAGGAGGAAATATTTCTACAGCTTTGGACCTCGTGAGAAGCTCTTTCTTAATCTAAAAATGTCTGTAGCCATCCCTGAATGGTTCGGGAGGTCACCTGTGGGCAGCCACTGCTAGGGGCAGAGTCGGCCTCTTCTTCCTTTTAAGGGTGGATGTCATGAGGATGGAGCCAGACTCTTCGCAGTGGTGTCCAGCGACAGGACAAGGGGCAATGGGCATAAACTGAAACACAAGAGGTTTCAGTTGAACATGAGGAAAAATTTCTTTACTCTGAGGGTGACGGGGCACTGGAATAGGCTGCCCAGGGAGGTTGTGGAGTCTCCTTCTCTGGAGATATTCAAAGCCCGCCTGGACGATGTCCTGTGCAACCTGCTCTGGGTGACCCTCCAGTGATCTCCGGAGGTCCCTTCCAACCCTGTCATTCTGTGATTCTGTGATTCCTTTTAGGTACCTGCAACTCCCCGCTACCATTCCCTACCCCCCAGCCCCTACTCTGCCAGCCCCCAGCCCACCTCCCCACAGCACGTCCCGTTCGGAGGGCTGGAGCCCTCATGTAAGGTGCAGTCAGGGCCTCAACACCACTCAGAACAGGGAAGCAATGCCTGCTTTGCATCAGAAATGCTCTATTTTTGAATCTGACAAGTCAACGCCCCGCTTCAACTTGCAGAGCTCAGCGTTTCCATCGCAGATGTGGTGGCAATAAGGAGTAAGGCTGTGCAGCACCGACGCATGCTGACAAGAAGCTTGCATAGATCAGCAGTAATTAAAAGCAAATCACAATTAAAATCTAAGCAAATCAGAAGCAAAAGAGACTCAAAAGAGGGACCCAATGATTTAAAATCAGAGTAATCAAAACCCTTATGAGTCCAACCATGTGGAGGAGAACTACAAGGCATGCACTGTCTTATTAACTCCTTATCAACTTGCCTCTCTAATCAGCTCTTTACATTCTTGGCATAGGGAGTTATGCAAAAAAATTACAGATCTTTGAGGTGTTACTGCCCTGATTAAAGAAATTCACATATTTCCTTTGGAGAAAAAGTCTTAGGTAGAAGTGCCTTTAATAGGAACCTTATTTAAACAGATTGCCTTTAAGCCCAGGACTTTGCCAGTGAAGCTCCAGATGCTGGAAATTTTAATATAAATCAAAAGCCAAGTGATGTGGGAGTTTTAAACTCATAATTATATATTTGCATAATATTAATATTGTAGGAGGTAAATACAAACAAAACCCAAGGTACTTTTCTTGTGTCTGGGCTGTGTGCCAATTTTAACATTGCTATAAGGTAATGTATATGAAAGACAGTTCATATTAAAAAGGTTGAGAGAAGACATCTTCAGAATTCAAAACAGGCTATAAGAGATCTACTATGATTTTTAAAATGTATTTTCTTTTCTGTGCATTAAATAATACTTTCTACTTTAGTTATGAAACAGAGCAATTCCAACATCACCCCTGAATGCACACTGAAAGGACTTCCAACTTGCCAAATCCCAACCCAAGTTGCACTTGGCAAAAACACATTCATGCTACTTCATAGCCTGGCTTTGCTTGTAATTATATTTATTTAAGACTACTTCAACAAGCCAGAAAAACAGACAGGGTGGAAGGGGAGGGAAGATGCTCCTACCGTACCAGCGGGTCTTTTTTCTCCATGACTGAAGCTTGACGTGGAAACTTTGCTTTGCCCTGGCCCTGGCAGCGGCTCCCGGCAGATACACTTGCCTGGGGAGGTCGTGGGCTGCCTTGACCCCAGGCCGGCTCCCGAGGGCCTGCCTGGCCACCCTGGGCCCGGGATCCCGATGCCGTGCGGCTGAAGTCAGGGTCCAGCTGCCCCAGCAGGACAATGGCTCCATTGGGAGATAGCTGCGGGACAAAGGCGCTGCTTTCAGGAAGGATTTTATATGCACACATGTGACCTTTGCCTGAAATGACTCTATGGAAAGCGTCCCTGTCCTGAAGATCTGCTTTCAAATGCAGCGGTCTGAGGCACTTGCTTAATCTGTCCTTTTTTTTCTTTTCTTTTTTTATTTTTGGCCACAGATGCCTCAGGAGAGGTCATGTGCAGATAACAAGGTGGTGCCGAGCTTTTTCTGATCATTTAATAGAGCTATTCAGTAACAGATAGGATTATTTTCTTCCCTTTTCAAAGTCCTTCAACAGACTCTACTAACTGGAGTACTTTCATGTGCTTTTAGGAGTTTAACTACAAAACCAGAGTACCCTACCTTCCAATCCTGTGTCCTGAGCCAGCCGACCACTTCCAAGCTCAGGCCACTTTTGATAAAGTGCATGTAAATTTAAATTTATACATCCAGATAAGAACAGCAGAGCCTATGGATTTTTAATGGATCAGAGTGTCTTATTCATTTATTATAAATTAATTTATTATAACTGTGATTTTTGAGTGTTTTGAAGGCTTCCTATTTGTTGGATATAAAATAAAAGCTGTCAATACACAGCACGCATGAAATCCAAAGATGGCTATAGCTAGGCTGGAGGTGGGGGGTGACAATGGAGTCATCCAGCGAGCGCTGCAGCGATGGCAGGTCAAAGGACGGCCCCTCAGAGCGATTCTTTGTTAGGTGACAGGGAAGGTTACTGGCAGTGTGCCCCGTGAAGGTTAGCCAACCTTCACCTTGGTAAGATCTTGATTTTTGCTGTTTATTGTGACTATTTTTGTGCTGGAAATTTTTAATTTAAGGCAAAATATGCCAAGCATTTTTGAGATTGAAGCCAAGGATGTATACTTTGCTGTACTGATGTTAAACGAAATTCTCTGTCCTTTCTAGAAACAGATCTCAGGCTGTCCTGTCATATCCTAGAGCAACAGATTGGATTTTGGGGGCCAAGGAAGAATGGCCTTTGTTAAGTGAATACGTTCATCCATCCCTACCAAATTCCAGACAGATTTGGTCAAGCTATAAATCTTTAAGAGATCTTTGTGCTACTCGCTTATACTTAATGGCTGAGCTCTCTGAAGATCATCTTCTCCAGGTGTCTTTGAGCCCCTTACAGACCACGGGTCACACTGTAGGCTTATTTCAAGGGAAAGGAGTTTTAAAAGGTGCTCAGAGTCACAACAGGATCCAGGAGTGGGGTCGTGTCTGCCTGTCCATCATACCCCCCGCCTTACCCCCCAGCACAGCTGCACACAGAGCCCACATCCCTCCCGTAAAAACTGCGTGTTTGCGCAGGCTGGGGAAGGGCACGCCTTGTCCTGAAATAAATCCTTCCCCATCCCCCAGAGAAAATCAAACCCCACTGTGAAATCTCCCCATGGAACCCTCTGTCCATCCTCCCTGCTCCCTACAGCCCCTTCCCTCACCACCAGTCCTTCAAGAGAAGGAACACTGGAAAGGAGGATGAAATCGAAGCTTTGAGGAGCTGCTGAGTAGGCGGTGGGTCCTGTGCTGTAAACGAAACAGGGCTGCTGCTCTTGGCAGACAGCACGGAGTACATTGCAGTGCACATAGAAGCGGACAGATTTCAAGTGTTTGATTTAGAAATCTTAAAATACGATGTCAGCATTTTTGCATATCAGATCAAATAATGTTAGATAAAAATCCAGTTAGAGTTATAGAAGTACTACGTGCAAGTAATTTTTTTAAAAAATAAATATTCTGCAATGTCTAGAAGAAAAATAATCTGAGCATCTTAACACAAGGGAGCAAAAAATGTACAGAAGAAGAAGAAACAAATGAGCAAACTCGCAGAAGATGTCCCCACCTCTTAGCAGGCTGTTCCCAGCATTGTGCTCCCTAATACTTGTTTGAATTCCGTTTAAAAGAAGATGCCTCTTACTTCCCTTAGAAGCCAATGTGCAGCCTGCAGTGCCATTGACAAGTTTTTTTATCCTTTGATCCCCATCTGACTTTAGTATGATTTTTCTTTTTTTTTTTAATTTCAGCTTATCACTTCTAATTATTTGTTGCCCCAGAAAAATACATCAAAGGGGCTTTAACTCATTGTTACAAGTGCTCTGCTGATTAAAGACCTGTTTGCATAACAAACTCCACTATTTCTCCACATTTACAGAGTCTATGCGTTATCAGCATTTGGACACAAGCACAAGCTTCCCCACTTGGTCTCCTTGCTGCACAGTTAGCAGGGACTAGCATGATTTAGTATTTCCCAATGTATTCATTGCAATCTAAACCCTGTATAACACCACATTAGTCATATGGCTATCGGCTTTTTTGAGTCATGCTCAGTTAAAATAAATCTCGGTAAACCCTCTCTCATTCTGTATAAACAAACCCAGGCTATGTGGCAAAACAGACGCCGCTGCTGTCTCTAGATGTCATGGGGAGCGGTGGCTCTGGCTTTAGAGAATGCTTCGTCAGAATTAACGCACCCCAGCTAGCACCGTTCCAGTGGGGGCAGTGGCCCAGGGTAGGGCATGGTCAGAGGAGCACACAATGCTGCAAGTGGAAGCCAGTGCCTGTCCTTAAGAGTCCAAAAATCCTTCTTCCACATATGCATCTGGAGTGGTAGACCCCTAAGAGGGAGTCTGTGCAGTGCCACCACGTCTTTTATAGACGGTGGCCATCACTGTGGTTTATCACACATCCTGGAGCACAAGACTGATGAGGAGTGGCTGAGGGACCTGGGGTTGTTTAACCTGGAGAAGAGGAGGCTGAGGGGAGAGCTTATCGCCCTCTACAACTGCCTGACAGGAGGCTGTAGTGAGGTGGGTGTTGGTCTCTTCTGCCAAGTAACAAGTGATAGGATGAGGGGAAATGGCCTCAAGTTGCACCAGGGCAGGTTTAGGTTGGATATTAGGAAAAATTTTATCACCGAAAGGGTTGTCAAGCATTGGAATGGGCTGCCCAGGGAAGTGGTCAAGTCCCCATCCCTGCAGGTATTTAAGAGCCAGGTAGAGGAGGTGCTTAGGGACATGATTTAGTGGTGGACTTGGCAGTGTTAGTTTAACGGTTGGACTTGATGATCTTAAAGGTCTTTCCAACCAAAACGATTCTATGATTCTATTCTATGATCCTCTCCCTGCAGTGCATCCCCGGTGAGCTACGACCAGAGCTGTTGGATCTGCTTTCTGGACTTGGCGTTAGGCAGCAGCGAGGCACAGGCCAGGGCAGGGCTGGACACGCACAGCGGCAGAGCTGCTGCACTCTGGGGATTTCCAGCTGTGGCAGGCACCTACCTCCCATTTGAAGGAGCAGCTTAGCTGGACAGACGGTGGATTGCAAATCTTGGCTAAGGACTTAAAAATCCACCAAAGTCCTATCTTGATGACACAAAACATCCAGTCTAATGAAAACCAAAACCAGTTTCCAGATACACTAGGTTCAGAAATTAGTATTCAGGAATTTTATTTTACAACAAATGCACTGAGGAGAAGACTTACCAAGGGACATAGTTTCATGCTTTCATATCTAGCACAGGCCAGGCTGTACTGGAAGGTTAATGAAAACAATAACAAATATTCTTTATTTTTCAATATTCAGAATTTAAGGAGCTGATAGTGGGTAAAGACTGAACCTCTGCAGCTGCATAGAAGAAAACATTATACAGGCTCAGCTTTACAGCAGCTGTTGTCCTCATCAGAAGCAGAAATCTGAACATCTCTTGATCCCGTGCAATCAGAGGGAGTAGCTATATACTTAAAGCAGGCCACACATTGACCACCTATATATGGATTTCCAGAGCTAACATTAAGATCCTATTTTTAAAAGCTGTGTTTACAGATGATTCAGCCTGCTAGAAATAAAGACCTCTTCAACATTACCCCTTTTTATCCCTTCATTTTCTACATTCATTTTTAAACAGTATTGTTGCAAATAAATTCATCAGAAAGGTACACTGGCAGTTAAATATGCCATGGGTAGTACAGCACTAAAATCAACCATAAAAAACAGTGTTTCAAAAAAAAAAAATCACACTGTGGATAGTCACGAATAAAAGCAGATTGTGACTTACAAGAAATATAGAACCCCTTCTCCTGTTAATCTGTTCCATATTTGATGATTGAGCGTGAATTACAGTTGAAAAATATCCTGGGGGATTACTTAATATACCGCCTAATCCAACCATCCACCCCCTGCAAAGTTCAACCTCAATGCGGTTTTACTTCATTAGGAGTTTCTCTGCAGCTCCAATGTCCCGGCTCAGTTTCACCTCCTGCAAACAGGTCTGAGCATGAAGAAATGGCTTCTGTGGCCAGAACTGTGCAGAAATATGTAATTCTGTACAAGCATAATTGCA
The DNA here is from genome assembly GCA_018403395.1 of Gorsachius goisagi. NCBI lineage: Eukaryota > Metazoa > Chordata > Aves > Pelecaniformes > Ardeidae > Gorsachius > Gorsachius goisagi. The sequence goes on along the minus strand of BOSO01022875.1, from coordinate 10,376 downwards.
CGAGCTGAGCTAATGGAAAAAACGTACTTTGTCCGGCTACCTTCTAGGCATGGCTGGAGCTACACCTTCTGCAATCTGAGTGGATGCTGTGGTCTTGTATCTCTGGCTTTGCTTTGACATGTTTTCCTTTTAACTCTTACAGTATTTGGGCTGGATAACAGTTTTGCTCAAATTCCACAGGTTTTCCACTTCTCCTGTTCAACAACATTTTTCCTGCCATAAAATGTTGTTTTATTTCCACTAGACTGGGATGTTATAGTATCCTTTATCCTCATTTTATGCAAAAACTTATCTTCGCTTTGAAAAGTCATCAGACACAGAGCTTCTAAAGATCCTCTGTCAAAAGATTAATCCTCCCTTCTTGAGCTCTGCTAACCACAGTATAGCAGGCGATGAGCAGTTTTACGAACCTGCACCAGCAGGACCCACCTCCTCCAGGGTATCTGCCACGGGAAGCTTGGGATGGAAGAGAAATGGCCTTAAACTGGAGTTGTGGGTAAACGTGTGTGGGGAGGCAAAGCATGGATACGTGAAGAATCTTAAAGATCTTAAATTCAGTTCTCCCTGATCAGCATGAAAATGCTCTGCGTGGGCTGAGAGCGTGAACTTGGTGAGATAGCTTAAAGCTTTATCACCCAGGCCATCATGCAGGGCACTCCAGATGCTGGATAAGGCCAGGAAAGGGCCATAGGGGAGAGCAGTGCATTGCCAGCATCAGACAAGGTTCTGATCCTTGACTCAAGGGCTGACACCGCAACTCCTTTGTCTACTTTCCGTATCACTAAAGCATTGCTTTCTACACCTCCTATCCTTCTCTTGTCCTATTGGTTTTCTTGCCTTAAACTAATCCCTATGCCCTATCCCAAACAGCATCTCTGTAATCTAACGCAGATACAGCTCCACCTCATTTTGAAGTTCCTGGTCTTGTACAATATGTACAAGTTATGCCAAATTCCACATTCTGAACAAGACGTACAAATTTCTTAAGTGAAACGGTAACTCACAAATTGTAAATAGGGATCAAATTAATAAAATCCTTCAAGAAATTTGACATACATATGCCCCAAAAGGGAACACCACAAATTTTGAGGCTTCTCTTATCTGCTACAGAAAATCCAGTGTTGAAAGCTGGCTGTAAAGGTTTGAAAAGAGATACTTCGCTAGGAATAAGGTCTATGTACATAAAATTTAAAAAATTGACAAACCAATAGCATAGCTACAAACTCCCCACAAACTGTACCCTTTTCACCAAAGAGCAACACACCAGGTAACACCGATCCAGAGATGAGGGTAGGCAACAAACACAGCCACAAATACAGCCAACATACCCAAGAGAACTGAGAAGTCAGGGAACTCCAAAAAAGGCTTACAGAGGAAGGGGCAATGACTTCCAAGGGGTCCTGCTGCAAGACAGGGTTTGAGCACACAGGTGGATTTGCAGGTCATACAATAAGAGCAGCCTTTGAAGCATGGTGAGGAATTTTGACCTGCTGTGCCAGCAAGAAGCTGTTGGTCCAACAGCCGTGGCATGACTTGGGTTGTTCATGCAGCGTTTGCAATTCAAGACCAGCAGGTTGGCCACCATTACCATAGTGCCTGGATTTTCACCTTCCTGAAAAGAAAATCATAATCCGGAGAGAACATAAACATTTCAGTCTTCTGGGAGCTGGGGAAATTGGTTGATTAATTTTTTTAAAGAAAAAATAATAGTAATTTCTTACTTCTTATCACCTACAATTGGGGTATAAAAGGTTTTTCAAGTGAATGAACAACTCATCCTTGCACTTCCAATCTTTTTGAGTGAAGCCCATAGGAAATCCACAGTGAAAGGAAGCTACAAACCCAACTGCAACGCAGATTAGGGCCTAGTGCTAGGCTGAGCAGGTATCGATCACGGTGACAGCTGTTCCTGCATCGAAATGCACTCAATTCTGGGGAAAAAAATGAGAACCAACGGGCCTGTTCGCTTTTGGATGTTGCTGAGAGGAGCCGTTGTGAAGGTTTTGGGGCTACACAAATGCTCTCTGACTTGAATTTTACATACAACTATTTGAGACTTCTAAAATGACTCCATTTTTTTTCACAAAGCTTGGTTTATATTCCTGCTTATAATTTATCTTCTGCTTTTGATTCCTCACAACATCTGTGTCCTTTTTCCAGACCCCCCTGCACGGTTTTATTCACTAAAGCTTTCAGAGCTTTGTTTTTGTTCTAACGTTTTTGCCTTCTAAGTTGTTTTTATTATGATGTACACCACACTGAGTGCTCTGGCAGCCTGCAAGGGGTGTTTTCTAAGAAGAATAAATTATGGGCATTAATAAAACAAAGCACAGAGCTTTTGAACATTTGGCTTCAACGTGGAAGGATTCTCTTTCATATGAGAATCATGTTGAGGATTTATTTCTAGGGGGACTTTTTCTGTTATTGAGATCTAACAAAGCAGTATTTTACCGAAGGCTTTTTGTTTTTTTCCTTGCCCACTCTGTCATGGTTATTGCAAGGCTCTTCTGCTGTTTCTCATTTCGCTGCAAGGTACCTATGTGCATATGAAAGGTACGCTGTGCAGGGTGCGCTTTCAAGTTTTCAGTTAAGTGGGGGGAGGGAGGTTTTGTTTGAGCTTCTTTTGTGGAGAGGGATTAAGGTAAGGATACGGAAACCAGGGGCAAAGTAGCCCTTTAAAATAAATCCAGATCTCCCCTCTGTAAACACATGCCAGCCAAATATACATACAAATTACGGCAAATTGGTTGGCTGTGTTCACAACTGGGTTAGTGCTAAAAAGCAAGAGCACTATAAGCATGAGTTACAACATTTATTTGGACCTCCTTGAAAAGTCTTCCTTTTAGTAGGCTCAATCCTGCAACACAAGCAATTTAGCTCTCATGAGTAGTCCCATTGACTAAAAGCGGGGCCTGGATTTACAGGGTCACCTAAACCAACAGAAGAGTTTTGAATGCAACATTTTCCCATAAGTCACTTCCCATTATACCCTTTTGCCACCTGGACTCCATCTCCTTAAATCTACTTTATTGGTCCCATATGCCTTTATTCAGCGAAGTGCTCGAGCTTTGATGGAATGGACGGGACATAAGCGAGCTCCGAATGGCTTTCTTGAACCAGTGCTGCAGCCCCACTCCTGATTAATGCCTCCTTTCATATAGCTGCATCCCCGCACTACACACAGGGAACAGCCTCCCGCTTGTAGTTCCCAACCATGCTGGCTTTCTTTTCCAAACCTGCTCACAAAATCCACTGCGTCCTGACTGCCTCCAGCTCGCAGTTTTGTGCCATTGCCCTTTACACGATGGATGTGCCTTTTGCTAAGTACCACTGAGTGCTCTACACCAGCAAGTGCTTAAAACTCCCACGGGGTTTGGTCCCCGCTGGCAGCCTGGAGAGGGGTCTCACCCACAGCTCAGAAGGTTTGGGGGCTGGCAGCTCCCAGCCGGCACTGCTGCCCTCTCCTTGTACCACCTCTGACCCTCAATTTAGGTCCCCAAAAGGCACAAAACACTTTTTCCCCCTGATTTTGGTTGGATTTGGTTTCCGACTATTTAGCAAGCTGACTCAACCCGTCAAGGTGAGCCTCTGGGCTGATGTGCAGGAATCCCCAGAAGTGGAATGGCAGGAGGACAGGACAACCATGTTCAGCAGTACTGGATTAACTAATATAGAACCATACCCTGATTAGGAAGAGACGGCAGCAGCTCCACAGACCCTTCCCCAGACATATCTCCATGCACCTTCTCCTTTTTGTCTGCATTTTACAAAACAAAAATATGAGAAAATATTTCAGTGTAGATTTCCCAAAAACAACGGCAATTTTTGCACCTGGACAGATTTTTAGCAGCATCTAAACGTATTTCAAAGCTGGTGTATGTTAGCTCTACACCTACTTTCAAGCTAAAGATGCAAACAGTATGAGTACATCATACTCCAGATCACAAAGAGGGGGGTGGGAACCATAAACTTGGCCATGTTTGACTTGAACTCAAGTGAAAACATCTGAAGGCTTTTATGGGTGTTTGTATTTCTCAGTGACAGGAATCAAGGTAAAAGTGTCTTGATTGATTCTTTTTATCACTTTCCAGACGTGGTGCAAAACCAGGAATCTGTTAATTACTTCGGACACCGATGGGGTTGGATTGGCAGCAATGAGGAGCTCTGAGCCTTTTTCTTGCAACTGCTGTCATGAAAAACTCCCCTGTGTTTCCTTCCTCACCGCACGTCTCACAAAGAGATTTACGGCTGCGTTTTAACCACACGTCAATGACCCATTCAAGATTTACAGCAGCAAATTTGGAGGCTTATCTGCGACAGAATTTTCCCACTGATAGGTCATAATTTATAATAAGTGCTTGCATATATAATTAGCTGTATGACGAGGTGAAATACTACAGAACGGTGGCCTAAACTATGGAGGCAAGTCAACGGCACCGTACCCCTTCCTAGGAGGGTGACCTGAGGAATGAGATCAGGTTTCCCAGCTGCACCATGCCACTCACAAGCAGCAGCAACTAAGTGTATAGGAATACCAAGAAATGGATGTTTATTTGCATGTCCTGAGGTTTTGCTTTACTTCTTGCAGAATCTCTTACCATCAATGCTACTTCTGTCAATTTGTTTTCAACCGGACTTCTAAACTTCCCAGCAGAGACAAGGACCTACAGAGAGAATTTAAGCTGGTGATCACGTTGATTTGTTTAGCCACCTTTTACTAAACAAAGGATTTCAAAGCCATTTCTTCAGGCGTTTTCTGCGGGGCTTCTTGGGTTTGGGGTTTGTTTTTTTTTTTCAGGCCACATGCACAGGACAGGGCTCTGTGAGGCTGGAAGAGAGAGAGACAACAGGCTTGCGAAGGGATGCCAAGGAAGAGGTCTGGGGCAGGTGAGAGCTGAGCACCCATATTTTCTTCTTTACATGCCAACTCTTGTCTCTTGGCACTGTGTCTCTTGACAGCTCTCAGCTGCTTTCATGACATGCATGCCAGGGAATGGGACAGCACAGCAGCGACTCCCTGTAGGAGGTCTTCGTGTAGGAGGTCCTCCTGTTATGAGATGCACTTTTTTCTCAGCTTATTACTTCTTGGCCAACGACAGCTCAAATCCAGCTAAGGTGGTGTCAGCTCCTCCCTCTCATTTTTTGGCATGCGCCCAGAGGATAATCTTCCTCCACATTTCAAATATCAAACCTTTCATTAGGGCTTTGAGCATTTCCAGTTTAAGTTGCTGTAACCTTTTCGGCAACATATCCACGCAGCCAAAAGAGCATATACAACTCAGATGCCACAGCAGCTTGCCAAGTTGTGTTCAGCTGAGTTTCTTGCTTCCACTTGGAGTTTGCTGTCATAGATCACAATATTGAAATAAGCATATGTCAGACTTCATTAATTAAGAGCTGTTGAGCTGACTCGGAAAACTCCAAAAAGCTCTCCATCACAGCCTAATTTCAGATTAGATTCCTTTGGTTCATCTCTAACATTCAGTACCTCCTTTCCTCCAGGTCTGTTATTCTTACTACCAATGTGGATATTCTTCTCACTCCTGTTGGCTCAAAAGGTGAAAACACCTCCAGGCTTGGCCTGCTACGCCTCTTATTATCATCCCACCTGTAGACTCATTCCTTCAGAGAGAGAGAAGCATTTAACAGAACAAGCCTAGGGAAGCCTGACCCAAACCAACAGGTGACAGCAGCCATCCTTCCTCCACTTTCTCTTCTTGCCCCACTGACAGTCATTTCCACATAATGTCTAGCATGTGAACACCTTGGTGCAAACCCCACATTTTACCTTTTATAAAGTGCTCATAACACCTTCAAAAAATATGTAATTACTACCAAAGTAGAATTTTGCTGTTTGAACTGCCTGTCCTCACACATCTTTCAGAGGACCAATATGAATTTCAAAACTAAAACTGTAGCACAAAATATACTTTAAAAGACAACTTTTCAAGGAGCCTTCCTACATTTTAAAGTTTTTACAGAGCATAATCCCATCTTGTTTCTTTCTCAAGTTACCTGAAAGACACTCACCTGAAGCACAACAAAAAGCCAACTTAGGTATAAACATAAGACATGCATAGCAGAAATAAAACAAATAATTCATTTTGAAAACTAATTATTGGAGCATGTACTCTCCAGCAGTTTCACAGCTCGATTAATTCAGATCATTCTTTACCAATAGGTGAAAACAGCAGGATCAATGTGGAACTGTGCAAATAAATAAGAAGAGCAATAATATAACTTGCAAAGGGTTCCAAGAAGGCGTTGCCTCTCTCTTGCAAAGCAACAGTCTTCTCTCTCTGTTCCCTTATGCTTTTGCCATTCATCTAAGCTTGGAAGTGAGACGAAATTGTTAAATCTGAGGCTGGGGAGTACGCCAGGCTTCCAAGCCCAGGCTCTGAAAGGCCCCCTCTGTCCATTGCGGAGTTTTACAGGGACTGCAGACAGCAGATCTGAGACAGCCTTTCAGGCCTGTCTTTATCAGCCAAAGCTCCCCTTGCGCTCCCTGGAGAGGCTTCAGCCCCCTGGGTTGTGCTGGGGCTCGGGGGTGCGCACCCCCAGCCAGCCGGACCTCCAGGCTGCCAAACCTTCCCTTCATGCAGCCAGTTGGCTCTCGAGCAGCACCGGCCTCCCTCTGCTTGCAGGACTTTGCTTTCTGACACCAGTTTCGATGTATGGAAAAATAAGATACCTGTCAGGAGAAGAAATTAAGCCCCTTTCAGTTTTATTACATTCCTTCCATTTTATAGGTAGGCTGTTTCTTTCTCGATTGCTTTGCAAAAGACATTATAATAATAATTGACCAAAGGAAAGAGTTTGCTTTTGATGCCTTTCGATGAATTGCTTTAGAGATACTGTGTCTGAAGTAGAAGAGATTAGTGCTGTATTTACTAACACGCCACAGGCTCAGTGAGGCAAGGGGGGAGTAATCCCTCATAAAAGGGCTGTTTGTTATAAACCCCCCCACAAGTAATCAATATACCCCCAAAGAGCAAAGGCAGCGATGGAGCAAACCCTTAATGTAAACCAGACCAAATAACATGAAACAATCAGCTTGATGGGTGAAGTAGTGATTTGGCAAACGTTCTGACGCTCCTTGCCATGGGATTTCCGGACAGCCATGGTGAAAGTAAGTAAACACGCCTCACCAGAAATAACATTAGCAACAGGCACAGCAGTAACGCACCGCTGGGCCGTTCATTCAGAAGAGGGATTCCTTCCTCTACCTGACACTAAATCTTGCCCTCCACATGGTACCACAAAGCAACTTGGATATGAACTTTATTATGTGGGGTTCACTTCCATCAAAATACTTTTGAGCTGGAGGTGCAACAATGAGATGGCGGAGCTCACACTTCGTGACAAAGCCGAGAGGTTGCCTGAGTGAATCCACATCCATTACAAAAGTTCGAGGAAACAACCCGGGAGCTGGCACGTTCTGGCTCCCAGTCTCGTGCTCTACCCATTACACAAAGAAATTCTATGTTTCAGTGACAGGGTTACCCAGGCCTTTCCGGGGAGTTTTAAGCCAAATTGATCTCCTCACCTGGAAAACAAGAATAAGAGGGTTAAAACATGTAAAGAGTTTTAGGCATTGACAGTGAAAATGCTAATGGCTATTCTCCATGTAGCAACTTAATCTTGATTTTTTTGTTTGTATTTCATTGAAGGAACTCCTCCCATCCCTGGGGAGAGTGAACTGTGCAGAATGGAGAGAAGCAGAAAAGGGATGTCTCATTTTGTCAAGAGAGGGGTTTGGTCCCTCCAGGAAAAGGAACATAATACATAAAATAATTTTATAATTCTTTATAAACATTATACAAAGATTATTTTTTATAAATATTTATAAAAATTTATAAATCAGAGCTACTAATCCAGTGTTCCTTCAATGTCTTCAAACTCAGACAATCTCCTAATGCCCAGCCCTTCTCTCTGATTAGCTGCAAAGAGATGTGAGCTTTTGTGGTGACACCAAACTTGGGGGGAATTTGAGACAATCCCCTAGACTGGAAATCAACAGCAACAATTGTATACAAAGGTTTGGGGTTTTGGATAAAACATCAGGGCCCATGGGGAACATTCCTGCATTAAAGTCAGCATTTGATTCCAAAATTTGACATCTCCAAGATGCTAGAGAGCTTTCCAGAAAACAAGACCATCACTCAAAGTATGACAGGGGCTCCTAGCTGTTACAACATCAACTCCAACAGGCATTAACACTAAGCTTTAAACACTGAACACTGGGGTTTGATGCCGCTCCAGGAAAGTGCTTTGCTAAGCTTCGGAGAGGATGTGTTAAATTTGGAATGTTGTCCAAAGAGAAAACCAATTATTTTCACCAGAAGTCCATCTAATGTTTTGCAATGACCTTAAAGCAGGCAGATATAACAAGGGATGGCAAGTAGCCACAGACGTGAATTATATTTCATTCCAGCTCCAAGGTCGCTTGTCAAATACAAACAGCGATCAAATGCTGAGAAGACACATGATGTTCAACACGCAGGACAAGGCTGAAGGGAGCTTGCAGTATGGCTGAGGGACAGCCTCCTGCCTTCTCCAGAAGGAGCTCCCAGCTGGTTGTGTGTTTCTCTGCTACCGAGGACCCGATCAAGAGAGCGACCAAGGTTGTGTTGCGGAAGACACCAACGTAGGCCAACATTTCTCCTGCACTTTTTAGTACGTTCATATCTCTGCAACAACTAGCTTTAACATGCTCTTAGAGGTACTGGCATGGTCACCTAAATGCAAAATATGTCACCCAAAATGTACTTCAAGTCACCCAAACCAGGGTAAGATTCCCACTCCCACTGGTCTATGTCCTCTTCATGGCTCTGCTGCTCTGACTCCAGTGTGTCCTGTTTATTCTGGTGCTTTCTGCACAGGTCCTGGTGCTGTAGACTCTCATTTCAAACTACATCATCCATGCCATCCACAGCAACAAGCAGATGGTCTTACAGCATCCGTGCTCCATCTGCTTCCCCACATCAACATCACACTGCAAACCAAGTCAGGGAGCTGTTCCACATCAGAACTTTTGAGCCAGCTTGCTCTCAGTCAGATCGATTTTGCAATGCTAACTGGTGCCGAGAAGAAAGGAGCACAGTACCACACCCTTGCTGTTTGCACGCTGGGGCTGCGGGACCAGCTGCATCTTGCAGGTGCTGCCAGTGATACCAACAGCAACACAGAGCAGCCCAGCATGGTCACTGCATACAAATTCCTGACGTCATCTTTTATGGAACACCATACAAAACTGTTCTCTGGACAAGATGATCAAGAGATGTCCTTGCAGTAGCGTCCAAGCAGTTTCCAAAATATTGTGACAAAACCCCTTTGAGGTAAAGGCAGCATTATCACTACTTTCAGATGGAACATTAACAAACTATTTCCACTACTTTAACAGCCTGCCTGAAGACTTCAGGAACTCCAGTTTCTAGAATTCATAGCATGATATAGCACTGCTACTGCAGTCTGTAACAGGCACTACCAGAGACTTGCTGTCCTGGACGTGTGCAGCACAGACCTGCTATCTCCAGCTGAAGCCATCAAGACTCAGCAGTTCTCCTGATCAGAGCTGCACATCTCAAGCTGAGTGCTGAACAGAGAAGTTAAAAATGACCTTTTCTGAAAATTATAGCTGAAATGACCTGGCAGCATCCCATAATAATTCTGTCTATGGAGACACAGAAACAGGATTCAGCCCTCCAGAACAAGATTGGGCTGATCGGAGCATGACCTGATTCCTCCTGCAGCCTCATTCCCCACTCAAGACACTGCTTTGAGATCGTCTCATCATACTTTGATGCCAAGGAGCTGAGTAAAGTTGCCCAGATGGTCTTACGTCCATCTGAATTGCAACCTTAAATCATATCCTCCAAAGAGAATACTTTGTGGGTGTTGTTCTTAAAAGACTGAATTCAAAAAAGAGAAATTTCTAGTGTGTCAATGATGTGATGCATGTTGACTCTTTTGTGGTTCAACAGCAGCACTGGAAAATGGGGCTTGCACAAGGTAAGAAACTGGCGACTAAGAGCTGTTGTAGATCGCCATCCTTTTGGTATCTGATATCTACAAAGGAATAAAGCCCTCATTTTAGCAAACAGCTATGAAACCTGTTGCCCAGGAACACCCTACGTTCTGCCCCTCTACTCCGCTCTGGTGAGACCTCACGTAGAGTACTGCATCCAGCTCTGGAGCCCTCAGCACAAGAAGGACATGGAACTGTTGGAGTGGGTCCAGAGGAGGGCTACAAAAATGATCCAAGGGCTGGAGCACCTCTCTTATGAGGACAGGCTGAGAGAGTTGGGCTTGTTCAGCCTGGAGAAGAGAAGGCTGCGGGGAGACCTGATTGCGGCCTTTCAGTACCTAAAGGGGGC
>BOSO01022874.1:0-22973 GCA_018403395.1 Gorsachius goisagi | reverse complement strand
GGCTACTGCTGAGCAGTGCTCAAACAGCATCAAGGCTGTCTCCAATATTTCTTCCCCACCAGTGGGCTAGAAGGGGGCAAGATCTTGGGAGGGGACATAGCCAAGACACCTGACCCAAACCAACCAAAGGGATATTCCATACCATATGATGTCAGCTAAGATATAAAAACTAAGGGAAAAAGAAGAGGAGTGGGGGGCACTCGTCTTTTATGATGTTTTGTCTTCCGAAGGAACAACTATGCCAGAAGTGGCTAGATATCACCTGCTAATGGGAAGTAGAGAATAAAATCTTGTTTTTCCTTTTGCTACCACACACAGCCTTTGCTTTTGCTTTTCTTTATTAAACTGCCTTTATCCTGACCCACGAGTTTTTTTTTTTCCATCTCATTCTCTCCCCACCTGTCCTGCTGAAGCGGGCAGCAATAGAGTGGCTTGGTAGCACCTGGCATCCAGCCAAGGTGAAACCACCACACAACCCCAAATGAAAAAGTAAAGGCAAACATAATTGAAGTGTCCTGAGGATTGGTGGATGTGAGGAAAAAAAAAAGCTTTTTTTTTTTTTTTTTTCTTCCTCCTTTTTAAATATTAGAAAATGCCTCTACAGGTTTGTTCAGTCAGCTAAGCAGCAGGTTATATAATCAAGTAAAACTAGTTCTGGTACTACTGGGGTTCCCTGGTGTGTCTACCAACAGCAATGTAGCTGCTAAGATGAAATGCAAGTTGAAATGGAAATAAGTTTGTTGGGTGGGTTTTTTTTTTTTTTTTTTTTATTTTAAGCTTTACTTTGTGGCTATTTCAAATGTTTCTGTTCATTCATAGTAGTGATTCCAAAGTTAATCTTTAGTGATCAAGTGATTTGGAGAGAGCAGAAACATTCACTTTCTAAATCCCAGTGCTCCAAAATAGTCTTGGTTCTCCACCAGAGTAGATTTCCAGGCTGGGAGTCAGTGCACTATGGTTATGGTGTGAAACCAAACATAATGAAGAGCTGTTCAAGGTGTAGCACTGATTCAGACTTATTATATTAAAACAGCTGTCCATAGGTTATCCTTCAAGCCTTTTTCTTCATCCTCAACTCTTCTGTCATGAAAACTTTTTACTCTCTCCACAGAGAAGAGCAGAGAGGACGCCTTCCAGGCAGAGTGAACAGCAAGCAATTTTTATGCTGTTTGCCTTCTCATAGGGATTCTGCTTGGGGAAGGTGGCTTCAGGTTCTGCTGGAGGCTGTCGTAGCATGAACGTTGCAGAGCATAGCTAGTAAGGGTGTGCATGGTGAAGCTGCAAAAGGGCCTGTGCCTCAGGCTTCAAATTTACTAAGGAGCCAAGAATGAAACGTGTGCATGAAAAATCACTACATCCCCAGGCACTCTCCCAGAGACCGTGTCCTTGACTTACTTAGGCAGCAGTACTCACCGTGCCAGTGGCTGTATGGCCTGCTGCTAAGCAAGGAACTTGGTGAGCTGATAATACTGCACTTGTGTCCAGAAGAGTTTCCACCATTTGAACATCTCTGCATTATCTGCAGTGTTTTTCAAGAAGCCATCTACCAAAATAAATTCAGATCTTGCTGCCTTAGCTGAAACAAGTGGCAGATATTTTGGCCTCTTCATTCTCAGACTTATCACTATGACAGGTCTTCATTAGCAGAGGAATCAGACTTCCATTATTGTCCACAGTAAATGACTGGATGATTACTGAGATTTCTGTTACATTGTTTAGAATTCAACAGTCTCTGCTGGTGTCAACAGGTAAAAGGACCACGAGTGTCCCCCTACAGCAGCCATGTTTGGACTAAATATCTTACAAGCCAGTCAGTGCTTAATAGTTCTCATAGTCACAAAGGTTTATATGTTAGTGAGCTCTGAAAGTAGGTTGTTTTGAAAAGAGCAGCAAAATTGTTTCTCCCTCTGAAAGACAAGTGAGAAAGTTCCCTTCAATCTATTTATGCAGTCACTGTACTTTATCAAAACTAATTTTTAATTAATTTCATTGGGAATTGTACATCTATAGGCTAGAACCCGTGGGGAAAGACATGTAGGAGGCATTTATTTGGAGTAATAAAATCAGATGTATGATGATGATTCTGAGACTTTACATATGAATTAATGACCAAAGAGGAGAAGACTTCTCTGTTTTTCATGATGGAGGAGAGATGAATGGCCCAGTTGCCTGCATTACAGAAAACATTGATTTTTGTACCTGCTTCTCTTTGGCACCTAATATTCCAGGCTCAGTCGTGAGGCCTTACGTTTGTGTACCATACAGGCAAGTGAGGGGTGCAAGGTCACTTTTCTGACTCTCTCTGCACCATTCAATTGCAGAGCAATAAGCCAGGGATTACATTTTTTTTCAGATGGGTGAGCATAAGAGTTTGTCTATCCCCCTGCTCACCAGAAATGAATTGAAAGCACCTCTTAGGAATGTGCACTTGAATGTGTGACTAAACGTTTTCGGAACTGAGACTTTCTCAACTTCTTTCCCCAAGGTAAAGATGTTCTTTCCTTAAGTTGGAGTCACCCTTTAACAACTTTTTCACCTTGCTACCCAGCTGGCTGCTCCATGGGTCCTCTAGCTGCTGCTTAGGTCAAGTGGTGATGTGAGAGGACAGCCTGTCAGCATCTCGGTGGATGCTGCTCTTCCTCCTGCCTTGGAACCCTGCTTTTATTATGCTTCTGCCTGAGGAATTTGTCTTTGCCTTTTAGTGGTAGGAAGAAAGTTATTTTTACAGAGGGCATGGGATCCAGAAGCTTGGACACAGACTTTAGAAAGCAGCCTGCTACCTCCTGGGATTTTCAGACCTGGAACTGGCGGGTCTTTTCTTCTCAGTGCCCTTACGAAGTAAGCTGTGGAGAAAGGGCGACATGGAAGCAAGACCTTACTAGAGCTATCTTGACTGCAAGGTGAGGTGCAGAGGTGCTAAATGATTAGTTTTGTGTGCTTAACGATGATACTTCTCCCCTGGCTTGTGGAATGATTAGACTTTTACTAGCGAGCTATGGAAGAACCCCATTTTGTAGCAGTCGGATGGTTATTTTTTGTGTGGATGCTGTGGTGCCCTGCCGCCTACTCACAACGCTTCTGCGGTGAGATCTGGCCAGTATCAGGCCTGACGTGTTTTTAGAAGGCGGCTGGTGGGATTGGGCCCCCTTGGCAAGGTGGGCATTGCCCCCTCCCACCCTTGACTGGTTCATAATCTTGATTTGAGGCCTCTGAAGGTTCACTTTGCCTCAGGGTTTCTGGGACTTCAGCCAGAGCTGCTGGGTTTGGAGCAATTCATTAGCTATAGAGTGGCAACATTTATTAGGCTTGTAATATGAGTGGTGTCTGTGTTGTGAACTTGGCTGTCTACCTGTGCTTAAATCTCTCTGAAAGCTAGCCTTTAGCTCTTTTTTTTTCTTTTCTTTTCTTTTTTTTAAATGGGATTGGAATTCCAACTTCATTTACTTTGTTTTGAAAAATTCAGTGATAGTTTTACGGGCAATTTACCGAAAATCCATCTGTTCATTGGGCCACCCATTATACTTGTTAAACATAATTATCAGCTGACCTGCAAGGGGGGACTTCTTCTCCAGACAACTGTCTTCTCTATAAAATTGCAGGGAAATTAATGATGTAGGTTTCTGTAAACAATATTAATAATAACATATGAGTGAGTGATCTAAAATTTTAATAAACCCCTCCAAGATTTTTCTCTGTCAGTAGTTTGAGGAATGAGTGGAAGCTGGACCTATATACAGGCTTGATTAGACAATGTTAGCAGCTTTCTAAAACTATCCAAGTAATATAAATAAAATAATAATGTAAAGAAATATAAATACAACTATAATATACATAAAATAATAATGTAAATAAAAAGTTATAAAATAAATAAATAAATAGGAAGTAAGCCTTTATATTGCTACTAGTACTACTAGTGCTGCTTCTCACATGGATAAATGCAAGGAAAAAAGCTGTAAATTGTTCCAAATGCAATCCCAACTGCTTCATGAACACTTTTGGGATACATGAAAGCACAGAGCTTCAGGAAAATGTGCTAAGAGGGAATCTAATCTTTGTAGTAGAAAATGTAAGGAGTGCCTGGAAAATAAAGAACAACCATTAACTTTCTACTTTCGGTAGGCTCCTCAGAGGGAAGTGACATGTTTACTGTGCAGGCCAAATCTTTGCTGGCTCCCAAAGCAATTAAAAGAATCTCAAAGTCCAAAACATTAGCCTGCCTAATTAAGACAGCATCATTAAATCAGTGGATACGTTCTGGTTTGCCGTAGCTCAGTCTGGCCCTGTGTGTTGTCTTGCATGCCGTAACCAGGCTTTAGTTTCCTTTATGGAAGCAGAGAGATGGTGACAGAGGAATGCACAGCCAAGGTGCTGTGCTTGTCCTGTTGTCACCTCAGGAAATGTTTTGGATGAAATAACAGGCCATTTCCCCTGAGGAATTGCATTGCCTTTAATTGATTTATTATTCATTCAAAAATCAAATTCCTTGATATGAATACTGCTCAATTTTAAATTGAGAGTATGTGGTTTTTTTAAATTATCTTTCTTTGCACTCATTTCACAAATCTCCTATATCCTACTTGCCAACCAAAAAAGGTATATTTAATATTAAAAAAAAACATTTTTACAGAAAACAAATGGCCATATATTGAAGCTTGACTCAAGTCTCTCTTTAGTAGTTAGTATGGAGGAAGTGGAGGGGCCTTCAGGATTTCTGCACTTCCTCATGCACAGTTCCAATTTCAAGATTTTCCTATATAGCAGACCTAAAAAAAAAATAATAAAAAGGGTGGGGAGGGGAGTAAGCTCACCTTTTGCAAAAATATTATTAAATTAACTCAAACTGTACTCCTGTTCTCCATTTCATATTTTGTCATTTATGATTCACAACTACTGAAGCGGAAAAATAATTCTAGCAGCACCTTTCTGATCTGTTGCTCCTCTGTAGAGCTAAAAAATAAGTAACAGTACTTTCACTTTATAATTACCCCAAATACAGTTAAGAGGCAGCATCTCTAAGCATGTGGAGTTGACTCAGTGGCAGAGCTTATAAAAGATCCCACAGCATCTAATTCTGTGGTTGCTGGCCTAGGTTGAATCATGTAATTTCAGAGCCTGGTTTGTCGTGGGTGTGAGGCATCGTTAGCTGACTGGAGTGTGAATTACAAAATTTCATTGTTTTCATTTTTCCTTTGCCTTACGGCAGCACCTAAAACCACCACCCTGCGTAATCATCTGTTATGCTAGGGACTGGGTAAGTCATTAATAGAAACGTAGTTTTTATGTCGAACTTGCAAGTCAGCAGTTTCTTACCCTGTATCAGGTGACATGCTCTTTCATAAGGAATATGGAGTAAAAAAACACTGTAAAATTTTTCTCTTATTTTGCATATAAGGCCAAAACTCAGTTTCACAGAACAGCTATTCTCAAGGCTCTCTGCAGCTGCAATGTATTTTATGAGGAAGCAAATTCTTGTAAAATCTACTGGAATTTTCCCTTCACAATGGACAGAAACTGTCTGCCGTGACCACAGCATTTTGCACACATAATTTCAAAGCTCTACCTAAGGTTAAAAAATAAACATTACCAAACTTTATTGATTTACCATTAAATTCTGCATCATTGACGTATATAAACACATTTGAAAATACTAACACATGCATGAAAATAGCATTTCTGTAATCCAAGGGACTTATTCCTCTGGCAGTGCTGATGGATCCATCCAGTGGGTTTCTCCTAGATGTTTGCCAGTTTGCCCTGTTCATTTAGGTGAAACCTTAGCCCTCTGCAATGTTATATATCCTGTGTAACATGCTCTGGGTGAACCTGCTTTAGCAGGAGGGTTGGACTAGATGATCTCCCAAGGTCCCTTCCAAACCTTGCCATTTTGTGATTCTGGTTTTGTAAGGTAGCTTTGGATTGTTTTGCCTAGGTGTAAAAAAAAAAAACAAAACACCACTGTCTGCTTTCAACATTCTTCAGTCTCAGCTTCAGCATTTAGCAGAAAATCTGTATGAAAACTTTACGTTTCTCTCCTCAGTGAGCTGTTGCCTCAGAGCAAGACAGGTCAGTTACCCAGGGGAATGTTATGGCTGAAGCTATGGCTGTAGAGCTAACTAAATTGTTGACAGCCCTTTTGCTTTTATTCATAACCCTTATTTCTGTAGTATTTTTAGCTCATCTAATTTCTGTATTTAGGTGTGTTTGTGAAAATGGGGATTTAATGTGATAAACCTTAGAAACTGTACCGTCATCTGCCTGGTATAAATCGGTCGCTAGGGTGGATCAAATCTGTTACTGACCTTCAGTCTAATTGCAGCTGTCAGGCTTCCGATCCATGCAAAGTGCTTGGAGGAGGTTTTTAACTCTATTATGTTTTTTTCTTATCTGTGCTCAGTTTTGTCTTGGACCTCCCCAAAAATGCTATGGAAGTGGAGATGGGGACCTGATGGAAATGGTTTTGGATATCATGGGAGACAACAGTGGTGAAGAAAACCACTCTCTTATCTCTGTGATTTCTTAAATCTGTGGTGACTAGGCTTTCTGAGCCAAAGTACACGGCTTTGGAAAGTGGGCAGAGTGTGACCTGCTGGTTAGACTGGAAAGTTTTGTTGGTCAACATCTATACATAGAGAGCAGGTGACCTCCTCCCACCCTTTCCTAGCTTTGAGGATGGCATGAAACATGAGGACTAGTGACCTCCAAGTCTGAAACTTGTGCAGGATGAAGAATGTCAGCACTACTTTCTGCACTCAGCCACCAGCCTCTGTTCAGTTTGTAGTACATCGACAGCTGGAAATCCCTAGATCCCTAAGTAAATGAATCCGATGGATAATTAACCATCACAGCTCATAATTACCAATTCACTTCTGCCCTGAAGTGACATCAATTTGCAAACAATAGATCTTGTTATACTTTTTTTTTTTTTCTGACACTGATTTACATTCAAAAATCTCTTCTATAGGTAGGTGGCTTAGGCCATGGTAGTATCATCATTTTATGTTCCAGCTGAAATTTTAAAACTTTCTGTATTTTTCTGGACTTCTTAATTGCTAGTCACTTAATTTTCTACCACCTGCAGAGCTACCATTGATCCTTTGGAAATAATAACACTTTTAAATTTAAAAAGTCAAGTGCATAAAACCCACTTAGACTATACCTTAGCTATCTGACTGCTTTTCAACTGCCTCTAAGCCAGCAACTTGCAAAAAGATTGAGAAAGAAAAATATCTACTACATCTAGTTCTGTTCCCAGATCTTTCAAGAAAGGGTAAGGTTCCCAGGAAGGTGCTTTACTGCAAATTACACAAGATATCCTTCATGCTGTGCTGTCTACTTCTAATTCTGCTCCTTGCATCTTGCTTTCTCCTTGCATGACTCCATACTTGCATGGTGTCACTGAAATAGAAATCTGGTTTATTTGCCTCAGACTTGCACAGGGCACAGTGAATTCTGCACAAGCTAGGGAAATGACAAAAAGGATAAATTTGACTCAGGAATAGAACTGTAATCTGATTCCTCTTGCTTTTTTTTCCCCCTCTGTCATTCAAGGTCTTTCACTTTACAGATGCAAAAGAGCCTGCTCCTTATTGATACTGCTCTAAGAGTTAATTCAGTTGATGCACTGAGTTAGCAAACCTTTATTTTGTTTGGTTTTAAGTGTACAGTATGCAGCGCTCCTCAGAACCATGCATGCATACTCTGCAGTGATCACAGAACGAGGCAGGAATGGGAGACTCGGAGATGAAGAACCTTAGGCTGTTTTCCCAGACTGATCACACGCCTGTCAGAAACATGACAAGGCAGGAGGCCAGCAGTGACCCTGTCCCAGGTGAGGGAGGTGTGGAGTGCGCTGCATGAATGGGTTGTGCAGAATACTTACGGGGACACCCTAAAAAACCACCAAAAGTATGGAAATGGGCAAAGATGGTGCTCTGACATGGCAGAAAATGGTGGTTGGAAGAAGATGAACTGTATGGCTATGATCCACGTGACTGCTTTCACTTAGCTCTAGCCATTTTCAAGGATGAAGGATATAATTTCTCTCTTTGTGTCAGATAGATCTCAGCTTAACAATTAAAGGCAATTGATTTTTCCAGGCAGTTAGGGCTATAATGTGTCAGATTAATAGGGAATTGATCGTAACTAGAAAATATCAGTTCAAAGATTAGCATTAGCTGCTAATAGATGTAAGCAATTTAGAAATGTACTACACTGTGATGATGAGGGAAGCTGGCTAGTTTATACCACCACAAAGATCTGGCTGAAGATACTTAAACTGTCAGTATAAGCATCTAGCTCTCCAGCATGTCTGATTTATCACTGTGTAAGATCTATAGAAAATTTTTAAAAAATTTTTGGAGCAATCTGCTCACACTGAAATGAGAAGGCTGCTTCTCTTGACCAGAACTTTACAGAAATGCTCATCATCTGATCTTAGAAATCATAGAATCATAGAATGTTTTGGGTTGGAAGGGACCCCTAGAGGTCATCTAGTGCAACCCTCCTGCAGTGGGCAGGGACACTGCTAACCAGATCGGGTTGCTTAGAGCCCCGTCCAACCTGGCCTTGAATGTTTCCAGGGATGGGGCCTCCACCACCTTTCTGGGCAATCCGTTCCAGTGTTTCACTACCCTCATTGTAAATAATTTCTGAAAAAAGTACTGCAAGGCCGCAATCAGGTCTCCCTGCAGCCTTCTCTTCTCCAGGCTGAACAAGCCCAACTCTCTCCACCTGTCAAGAGGCACAATAGCTTGAGATGAAAATAACAAAAGTATATGACAATGCATATGGGGGAGAGAGAGGTAGAACCCACATGAGATAGAGTCTTGCTAATAGCATAATATCCAGGGGGATGCACAGGTGATGTCATGCTGGATGTGGCTCTTTTACAGCAAGCTTAAGACAAAATGGCTGGTAGATGGTGTTAGAGATTTAAATGTTCTTCTCTGGACCATGTTAAAGAGGATCCAATGGTTCTTTCTGACTACAGATCTCTATAGCTACAAGAGTATGTAGTGATGGTGAATGTTTCCCAAGGCCTTAGCTGAGTCACCTGAAAGCAAGCATAGGAGCTATCTCTGCCTCTTCTCAATTGTCCCACTCCCAAACATTTTTAGGTACCGTACAACAACCAGATGGGTAAAAAAAGTGGTTAGAAAACTGATCTAAACCAGTAGTAGTTAATGGGTGGTAGTCTGCTTGGTGGCTGGGAGCAAGTGAAGTACTGTATTGGCACGTTTCCCCTTTAACGTTGTCAATGACCCAAAGAGGGCAAATCAAGTTTGCAGGTCACACCAAGTTGAGGGGACCAATCGTACTGTTGACAACAGGGCTGCCATCTAGAGAGTCCTAGATGGGCTCAGGGATCGGGCAAATGAACTTTATGAAATTCATCAAGCACAAACACAAAATCTGTACTGTGCGAACATTTATTCCAAGACACTCTTTCACACCCTTCTTGGAACTGAAACGGAAGAAATTAAGGTGCAGGATATATACTTTGATCAGCTGCAATACTCCCAGGGGACTGCATCCTTGTGTCACAAGGAGTGTTCTCGGCATGTGGCACAGTCAGCAGGGGCAAGACAGAAGGGTGAAACCCTTTGCTTCTCCCCCAGTAACAAGACAACCACTCTTTCTGTCCTGGGTACAACTGATTCTTGATTGCTCCAACACACAATACACACTACTTTCCAGTGGGGCTATAAAAATCATACAGTACCTGGGGACTGCTGAAATAGAAATCCTGGGGCTCAGCTTATCCCTGCCAGGATTTTGCTCACAAGTGGGTAATGGAAAGAGGATCTTCATCCTTTTTTTACTGTTGTAGTAGTTTAGAGGGAGCAAAAGGCTGGTCGTTTATTCAGAACGATGGAAGGAGCTATGATGGCTGTCGGGAAGGATAAGCTCTTCTCTGTCTCAATAACTTCTAAATCTAATTGGTGAGAATTTAGTAGCATGGGTTATGGCACACAGGAAAAAATATAATCATAGCAATTGTGATAGTAATAAAACTGATCCTAAGATGTAGACAGTGGGAGTCCAAGCAGATTTTAAACCACTTCTAAGGACTGTTGATTTATATGCTGCAATGCAGTTGTATAAAGAATGAAGAGCAGATGGGCCAGTGGCCCGAAACAAGTGTGCATTTGCTCAACTGCTTCATGAAAAATTGCACTTTAATTGAGCCTTCACGTAACCTCTTTGAATGAATGCACGTAGCAAAGGCAAAAGCGAACTTGCTAGGAGGAACACAGGGAACACTGTATTTTTTTTCTCCCCAGGCAGAGAACCCGTGGTTTCTTTCCTCTGACTGGCTTTCTGTGCTGCCAGCTGAAGCCCATTGATTTCAGGGTCTGTGTGTTTGAATATTTTCTGTTGTCTGTGTGATCTCACATTAGAAAAAAAAAAAAAGAGGCAGGGTGATTGAGTGTATGGGTGGGAACCACATACAATGCATAGGATCAGGGTAGAATGTTGATAAAAAATGTGCTATTCAGTTGCCCAGCGATCTCTGCCCTGGTTATCAGGGAAAGCTACTGTCTGAAAAGTCCTCTTAGCATGTTCCTGCTACCACCACCTTCCTGGAGGTGAGACACAGCATGTGGTACCAGCATTCTAGCCATTAACACAGATCTGGTAAGGATTTTTGTGATGGGAAAATCCTCCATGACTGAAGTTCCTTCCTATGACATTTCCAACAGAAAAGGACTATCAGTCAGCCCTTAAGGTAACTCCTGGTGGCATTACTTTGTTCTGAGGAGACCATCTACTGGCATACCTGAACTGGGTAAGTCTAAGATAGTGAAGATGAAAAACCAAAGAAGAGCAGCTCTAGAAATGTTCAGAATAAGCAGCTGTGAAGAAAACAACCAACCAGCGAACCATCCAACCCCAAAATCCATGTAATCTCAGAGTATTTGAAGGCTGTGGTAGGCTGGCCCGAGCTTGCAGCCGAACTCCCATCCAGCCACCCACTCACGCCTTCCCACCCCCAACAGAACAAGGAGGAGAAAATAGGAATGAGAAAGCTGGTAGGAAAAGGTAAAGGTAGGGAGATCACTTATCTATTGCTGCTGTGGGCAAAACAGACTCAACTTGGGGAATTTAACTTTATTCATTGTTGATTAAAATTAAATATTTAATTATTGATTTGGTTAGCGGGAAATGAAAAGATAAACATTAAAACATAGGGAAAACACCTTTCCTCCACCCTTTCCCAGGCTCAAGTTCATTCCAGGCTCCTATCCTTCCCTCTCGTTACTGCTGCAGATTATGCTTAGTCCTTTCAGCCAGGCCACAAGCCGTGAAAGGGGGAGCATTGGTCACAGTTAGTACACAGCAATTTCTCTCTATTTCTTTCTTTTCACACTTTTTCTCTGCTTCCAGCGTGGGCTCTCCCCAGGACACAGCTCCTTTAGGAGTATCCATCTGTACAGGTCATCCATGGGCTGCATGGCAATACCAGCTCCTCCATGGAGCACCTCTCCTCCTCTGACCTTGGTGTTCCCTCTGCTGTTTCTCACTCTTTTTTTCCTTCCTCCTCTGCCTGTCTGGAATTTTCTACCCTTTCTTAAATATGTTTGCACAGAGGTGCCACCAGCTTCACTGATGGGCTCAGCTGTGTCCTGTGATTGGGTCCATTGGTTCTGGCTAGAAATGGTTTTGCCCAGCATGGGGCGCCTCCTGGCCTCTTCTTAAACAAGCCACCCCTGCAGCTACACTGCTGCCAGCACCTGGCCACCTACAACCAACACATAGGCAAAAACAAAGAAAAAAAAAAATCAACAGGGCCTCAAAGTCTAGTGCCTGGACAGATACTTGTTAGATCTCACTGTGATAGCAGGTTTACTACTGAAAAGTCACTTTGGCATCACCTGAACTTCTCACAGTAATAAACAGCATGTAGTTCTGTTTGTAGCTTTGGGCCCTGGGTTATTCCCACTTGTGCATCCTCTTAGCCAAGACAGCAGAACGCTAAAACCAAAAAACCTTAAATGTAGAGCATACTATTAATCCTTGTTTTATGTTCTCCCCTTGCAGTATAAACTTCTAATGTGCATCTGTTCTGTTTTCCCAAGACAGAATTTATTAGTGATATAAAAAAAAAGTGCATTCAACTATGGGTAGTGCAAGAAGCTCCATCCTCAAGCTGGCTGTTACCTAGAGAGGCTGCCTTTGGCCTTTCATTCTTCAGGATTTGGTGGAAGAGGGCATGGGGAGAAGGGAAAGATCAGTTGTGATGTATCAGGCTACTTTGCCAGAGTGTTTGGCAGAATGTTTAGCTAAGAAACATTCACCATCTGTTTAGCTTTGGAAGGAAGGTGGAGAAAAATAAACTCCTGAAGGTTTTGCCCTTGTAACTATTTTAAAGTGCCCTTCAAACAGTCTTCCCCCAACCATATACTGTCTAGCTGATACCAGCTACCCAACAGTATCAAGGACATATGGTAAGCACTTTGTGTCCTCTCAGCTCTATTATGCTTACCATACATAACCTTCTCAAGTCTCATTCTAGAATAGGGTCGATGCCTTTGCTTCGCCAATTTGAACTGCTTTGCCAAATGGTCGTCTTTTGGGGTACAGTTGTCTATGAGAGAACACTCAGTTATGAATGGTCTCTTCTAAGGGATTCAGTGTTTCTGAGTTTTGACTCTTCTTCTTTTTCCAATTTTTTCTCCAATTCCAGTTCTGTATGTCAGGTTAAAACGTAGAACCTTTCTAGTATCTTTCATAGCTATTTCTGTCTGGGTGAGTTAACTGGATATCCCAGATCTAGCTGTTGCTAAAAATATGGCTAAATTCCAATTTTCTTCATGTTATATGGTTTCCCCTTGATTACAGATAGAAATGAAACGCAGTTTACACCTTTTGCAGTTGTACATAATTTGGGGAGTTTTAAAATGACCCATCTGTCGTCTTTCATTTTACTGCTATTACTGTGTGGTGCTCAGCAATCAATCATCTGTCAGTGAGAGAATTGCTGCAATTTCTCTGGGTTTTTTTTTTTCCTTAGAGCTATGCAAAGCAAGAAGAGCTCCTCAGTGTCAAACTTGGGCAGCTTGAG
Organism: Gorsachius goisagi; assembly: GCA_018403395.1. Classification (NCBI taxonomy): domain Eukaryota; kingdom Metazoa; phylum Chordata; class Aves; order Pelecaniformes; family Ardeidae; genus Gorsachius; species Gorsachius goisagi. Next base: position 9,907 of record BOSO01022874.1, on the reverse strand, counting down.
AGTTCATCTCAGCTATATTTACCCACAGATTAGGTAATAGTAGCAGCATCGTGCAGAAGGCGTTAGAAGCCTTTTTAATGATAGGAGAAATCACTCATTAGAGGTGCTCTTTTCTAAGGATGACAAATGGATTTCTAAAAGCATCATCAGCTATAGGCTCAGCTCTTCAATACCTGAAGTTGAGTGAAATGAATACCACACTTGGGAAACTGCTCTCCTCTCACCTTTGAGAAGCTGAATCCAAAAAGGGCACAAGCTACAATTGCACAGCAGGTTGGGTAGCAGAATCTGAAGGGAGAAACAGTGAAGGCAGGAATGATGGAAAGGCAGAATGGGGTAAAGAAATGAAAAACCATACTGGGAGCACAGAGAGAAACAAAACAAACCAAAACTGAAGGTGATTTTGTGCTGTATTTAGGAAAATAGAAAAAAAAAAAAAAGGGAAAAGTTATAAGAACAGAATTGAATAGTTCGTTTGTTCTAGAAACTTCTGAGCTGAAGTAATTATTTCCAAACTACAGCACTTGGAAGAAAAAAAAAAAATTAAAACTATAGAGCCTTAGAAACCTGGGTCTTAATTCTTAACTTGCAGAGGGGCTGCTTTACAGAAACTTGTTCTTTAATATAATTCAACCTAATGAGACTGCACCAAGTGTAACTTGAAGTAGAATTTGGTTTATTATTTCCCTAGTTATTGTCTAAGAAAATTGAATGTGGGGAAAGAATCACATCTATCATTATTCTTGTGACTTATATCGCAAATTGCCAATTAAAAGAGTGTCAGGGGAGCAAAGCACGTTTCCTTTCATTCCCAAACGTGTCCATTCCACTTATGTTCAGACACTCAAATTAAACAATACAAGGCAATTTCTTCTTCTTGGTGGCACTGCATAGGATGTAAATCAATATGGAATTTGGCTTTTACTAATATTGAACTTCTGTCACAGTTTATAGCTCATGTGCATACACCCAGTGTGGCTTAAAAGTAGCTGGCTGGGTACAGAATAGCTGTGGAGTTGTGCCAGCGCGAAGTTCGGCATGTCCTCCCCACGTGAGTATTTACCCATCTTCTCTGACAATTTTTGCAGTCTGCGAACTTTGTGTGGCTGCTATTGTGCTGCTACTGATACTCCAAGCAAAAACTAATTCATGTGTGAGGTGAAGTCGCAGCAATGGCAAGTCACTGCTGATGTCCACTAGGGCAAGGCAGAAAAAGGATCTGTTTAAAAGAGCAGTGGAGAAACAAACAGTGATTTCACTTCAAAGCCTCCCTCGTAGAGTTTGGTAACACTGTTTCTTCCAAGAGGAAGTATAGTCTTTAATCAGCTAAAATGCAGACTGATTGTATATTTACCTCCTTAGTGTATAGTATCTGACCCTTCACAGTCATAAACACCTCTTTTCCTCCTGTATCTCTCTGTCAGATAGCTTAGTACTGCTATTCCTGCACGAAATACGGGGAAATGGAGCAGAGAGAGACTGCTTCCAAGGCCACATGAGGAAGAGGAATACATGATTTAATTCAGCTTTCCCCAGAGAGTGACCCAGGACAGAAACCCACATTTGTGTAGGGTTTGTTAGAAATGTGAAAGGCAGCATGGAGTTTCTCAAGGACAATGTCAGTAAGAAAACATTTGGGTTTATCACCTGGACTCAGGTAGAGCTAACTTGAATATCTTCATCTTAACAGTTTAAAAATAAACCTTAGTGATTCCAGTCATCAGACAGCTTTTCTGCATTGAAAGAGTAGCCCAAGTGGAGAGTCCTCTTATCCAGACATCATTGCCCTTTATAGCAAGAAGCCATTTTTCATTTCCTTTTTTATGTGAATCACTAATGTAGTTTAAAAGAGACAATAGCTGTTTAATGAGGATTCTCCCTCTCTTTCCAGACAGACCCAGTCCCCTGTTCATTAATGGCATATCTTGGTTTACTGTAGAGCTCCCCTCTTGTCAAGACCTCTTGATAAGGTCTCTTCAGCCCTGCAGAGACAGGGGAAGAAGTAGATAAGGTGATGGTCATCCTTGTTTTCTCTCAGGGCTATCCCATTTGCCAAGTAGTCAGATTACAGGCTGCAACATTAACACTGAAAATATGAAAGCTTTTTTTTGTACATACCAGAAAACATATGGCTTGAATCCTACCAGGTTCAGCCTTGGTTTACACCAGAAATTCTTAGCCCTCTATCCCACAACAGTGTCTTTTCTTTCTCAAGTGCCTGCAGAAGAGATCAGCAAAATGGAATCTGTACCTGTCAGTTCTTTCTTTCTACCCAGACTTAAGTGATGTTAAAACCTGACCAATATTTTATGTTATAATGTGTCTGTACTGCTAGTCTTTAAAAGCTGTATTTTGGTCCACTACCTTAAGGGCTGTAATCCTGTATCTGTTCCATTCACAGGTAAGAATGCATTTTGTAATTTTTAATCAAGCCTCTCCCCCACAAAATTAATGTATCTGTATATATCATTATCCAGAGAGAGATGAGCCTCACAGCTGAAGAGGCACAAGAGGATTGCTTATACCCCTGAGTTTGTGAAATAAATTATGTTCAGTAAAATGATTTATCATACATCTTTTGCAGAGAGTAATACAGTGCAGCAGGAATTTGTTTAAAACTCTGCTCTCTTGCTCAAGCCATGTTTGCTGGTGTGCTGTTGTTATCCTTGTAGAAGAGATTTTTCAGGCTCCAAGAGTAAATTGAAAGGAGCAAATTCTTTGCGGCATCCAGACTTGACTGAGCGTAGCTGACAGAGGGACTGTCTGGAAGTCAGTTACTGCTTCCTGATCCCTGCCCTGATCCTGTTGTCGCCTATTCTCTTTTCCAAGCTCATGGTAGAGAAGGCTACATTCGTAACCTAAGTGCTGATTTCTACCTGGCAACTTCCTGAAGGCATCTCTTGATCTCTAGAACTTACTGGGGCAGGAGGTTGGTTTTTGAAAAGCCTTTTCTGAGTACCTAAAATTCTTGCTTAGTATGTCCAAGAGAGGCAGGTTGTGAAAAGCAAACATTGAGAGAACAGTCAAGAAGAAAAATATTTTGGTCTAAATCTAACTGAAGTGGAAGACTTGTGTTTCCAAACTAGGCAAGAGAAACCAGTCTACAACCATCCATCGCAGGATTTTCCCAGACATTACTGTGTTTAACCACACTGCTTCTGTGTCCATGTTATCCATCTTATCTGCTGTGTAAGTGATTTTTCTAGTGCTATTAACAGCTTAGTAGGAAATTGAGGAGCTTAGTGTCAAGTTAAGCCCTGAAAATTATCATGTCTCTTCAAAGTAGCAGCAAAAACCAGTTATGTGATTTCATCAATATTCCTAGCCACTTTAAGGATTTAGTTCTAGTGCCCTTTTTACTTAATTTACCATATAATACACACTCTCTTCCTATTTACTAGTTACACCCAGTTATTTTTCCAGTGTGTTCTTTACAAAGGATTGTCACACCAGGACCTCTGTGAGGGAAGCTGCTCTTGTTTCTTGAATTATCCTCAGGGAATTTACATGCCAGTATAATGTGAAGGAACAGCACATTCTTGTTCATTGACAGAGATATTTTGGGTCTTTCATGGAGAAACAGTTCTGAAAGCAGATAACATTTTCATCTTTTGTTCCAGTTTCAATAAGTAAGCAAGGAAAAACTAGTTGTGAATAGATGTAAAGCTAGAGATTGGCAGGTCAAAAAGAGCCTCTAGGAGCCCAGGGGGAAGTTTGGATCATTGATAAGATTGTCAAGGCAGGTGTATATCTCTCTGCATGTGAGGAACTGAAGGGAAGAGTTTTGCAGAAGCTTAGCCTTCAGGATTGACTTTTATGTGAGGACAACACAATTAAGAGACATTTTTGCTCAGCACTTGAGTCGTGGTAGCTTCTTATGACCACAGGGTATTGTGGAGTATGCCATAGGTCATAATGGATCAGTGTTCCAGCTGGAAACAGTTATGAATATGAGGTGTGTCATGGCATTGCTTTGAGTCCAAAGGTAGGTTAAGCTGTTAAGTGCAACGGCATTAGTAGAAGGCTGTTCTGTAGAATAGCCTGGAAAAAACAATCTTAAAGGCATGAGGCTTGCCATCATATCAGTTTAAGAAAATCGCAACCCAGACCTTTCCATGAAAGTAGACCTAGAAATAGTATTCTGAGAAAAAAATAAAAATCATATGCATCTGCAGACAGCTTCACAGAGGCACATTCCATCTCATGCCTCAATGCTGTAAGTCTGAAGCAAAGCAGGACAATAACGTGTGAACTCCCTTCCCAGGGAGGTGGTCGAGTCCCCATACCTGGAGGTACTTAAAAGAAGGGTAGATGAGGTTCTTAGGGACATGGTTTAGTGGTGGGATGGCAGTGCTAGGTTAATGGTTGGACTTGATGATCTTAAAGGTCTTTTCCAACCTAGACGATTCTATGATTCTATGAATAGTGCTATGCCAGTCTGAATAGCCAGTCTGTGTGTCTGCGAATGAAGGTTGTTTTTTGAGTGTAACTATCAAGTCTGGTATTTTCTACAACTGTCGAACCCCCTTAAAACTCTCTTTCAAATTATGAGAAAGGGAGAAACCTTTTCAAAAGCACTGGTGACTGCTTACTTTAATATGATCCTAAAATCTCTAGCTGCCTAATGTTCAGTTTATTTTTTGTGTAATTAATCTTTGGCAGCACTTGTTGGGAGTGAGCATTGGAATAGCTGTGTAACATATGCAAGTTTATTTAATTTTCAGGTTTTGACATACGTGCTCGTATTTAGTTATCAGTTATCCCTCTGACAACAGGGAGTGGATTGAATCACTTTAAATTAGCACAGAGTCTCAGAGTTTAGTGCCACTTTATGCTTGCTGTGCTCTGCTTCTGAATTTTAGTACTATTCTCTCCAATACTAACCCATGCAATCATCTCATCTGATCTAGATCCCTATTAGAACTCCAAACTGAAGCTGTCCTGTCATGCATGATCTTGCTGTGCTGTTTGTAAAACAAGCTTTCTGTGGAATTTTCCTTAAAATGAAATGGACAAGCTCTATCCTCTGCAGGGAATATAGACATAAAGAAGGAAGCTAGGGCAGCAGCGGTTTTGGAGTAGGTTTTGTTTTGTTATTTTTTTTTCCTTCTGAGAACAACTTTTATTTTTTTTACTTTAAAAGTAAATGGAAGGATTCTGTCCAGTTGAGAATGTGTTAATTACCTTTCTCCTTTCTCCATTAAATATACCTTCCAACACAAAGCTCTTATTTTTTAGGATGACATACACTGAGTATCAAACAATCCGTGTAATGTCCATCTGCTCCGGAATCTGCTGTGTTCTTTACTACATTCAGTTAATATCTAATATTTGCTTACAGATATTGCATTGCTAGCTTTGTGGGTTGTTTAATAGTTTCTATACATAAGCATGGGCATGTTTGTTTATTGGCAGTGGCTGATTTCTAAATCAGTACATTATGAATAGTGGGGAATTTATTGTTTTCTGCAAGTGAAGGGTGTTATTAATAAAGTATACAGTGTAAGGTGTTTTTCATATGCTGTAAGCCTGGGGGCATACTTTGGGCAGTCTGAATTCTCTCTGAACAAGCTTCACCTCTGTTGACCACACTGATTTTTTTTTTTTCTCCTGTAAATTGCATAACTTATGTAAGGTCATGAAATCTGCTAATGCTATTTTTCAATATAAGCTACTACAGCAATGGCTACTATCAGTGATCTGTAGCCTCTGGAGGCTTGTGGACAACTAAATTGTGGACTAAACCACACCAACTTTTTCTAAACAACCTTTTTCTGAGACCACATAGCCAATTTAGAGTCTGTCATTTTGTATGTATCACTGAGGTTTCCTTTAAAATTATTTTAATTTGCTGAGGGATCACCAGCCACTCAGTATCATGAGCTACTCTTCTGCAGCCAGTTTCACTATTCTGGATAATTTTGTCTCAGTACTAAATGATCCTGTCTCACTATTTACTCCAGGACTGCTTAATAATATGTTGAACATCACAGATCAAAGCATAGGTGACATTGACGACCTCCTTAATTTTGAAAGTTGATCAAGTATTTGTATCTTTTCTCAAAGATTATGATTATTGTCTAATAAACTCCTAATCTAAGGAGGACTATCTTACTTATCACATGAAAACATAGTGTCTTTAAGAGCACTCAGGGAATTTCTCAGAGCACTATAGAAGTGCTTAGAAACCATACCAACCAAACACATGCTGACTCCTTCATAGAACTCTAGTTATTCCTGATATAAAGCTACACTCCACAGAGGATTTTGCTTTTCCCCAATGTATCGCCCTTGTGTCTACTGAACTGATTCCTTATTATTGTTTCCATCAACTTGCCTAATGTGGAAGTCAGACTTCCTGGATGGACTGGTTTCCCAGATCACACACCAAGCTCTTTTTCAAGATGGTGGTTCATCTGCAAATGGCTCCTTCCCTTTCAGTTAATTAAACTGGTTCATGGTTAACAAAGTGTGGTTAATCTTATCCACAGATCAGTTTATCTTGTCTACTGTTGAGCAACGTACAGAGAAACAGGAGCTCAGCAGGCTGATTAGCATTAGAGGAGGAACTTAAAAATTATAATATATTCTGGTTCAGTTCTATAGTCTTGTCATATTTCCCCTTGGAATAAATCTGAAATGTATGCAGCCACTTTTGCCCAGATGCTGCCCTTTGTTATTAATTTATTTTGCAATCTGTTTTTCATTATTTTGGCAGCAATAACATGCTATTCTCAGCTGCCTATTTAGGAATTGTTCATGCAAACTCTAACAAGTCTCTGGTGCATTTTTCTTTTTCCCTGCCTCCTTATTGATCCCTCAGCTCTTCCACTGTTTCAATGGAGCATGTTTTTTTTTGTGTGTGTATTCCCAGAAATGGAAAAATGTAGGTAATGCCTGAGAATATAAGTATTCCCTTTGCTGTCTTCTCTGCTCTTGTTTGTTTAGACCAAGGAACAGCTTGAAAATGAATACATTTGAGAGTCACTACCCATCTCGAAGACTCAAACCTGACTACTAAAATGGGCCCAAAGCAAAAATTCAGGCTAGAACTCCAAAGTTGATTTGTCATTGGGCCAAAATACAGATGCAACCTAAACCTAACACAAATATAAGGAAGTTAAGGCAGATATTTTCGTGTTCAGGGTATATACTTGCAGATTCAAAGCAAGGTGCAATGTAGTACTGTGCTCTTTCAGATGGCTAGCATCTCACAGTCACTGTTTTCCTCCCATTCCATTATACCTGAGCAAGCTTAGTTGGGTTGTTCTTCTCCTGTTGTGCTCATGGCAATTCTACTGGTTGTGAGTCGGAAGTATCCATCTTCTTTCTGTGATTCTGTGCACCAACTGTCCAGTGCAAGGAAGTCAGGGTCCTCACTGTCTGTTTCAATGCCCTACCCATATGCCTATGGCTAAATGAGTTAGCAAATGGCTAATTAAAACATCTCTGAGCATCTGATTGAAATCATCGCCCCACAAAAAAACCCCAACAAACACATGCAGGAGACCATCTGCAATAACCCCATTAATTTCTTTGCTTTCAGTGGGTTGAGCTCATCTGGTGATTTTGGGCAGAGGCAGGAAGCTGTGCTTGTTCCACCCCACCAGCCGAGCCATGGGAGTGAAAACACTCAGCTGAGAATGCTGAGTGGGGTGGAGCACCTGCAAAAGGTACTACTGGCATCAGCTGGATGGAGGGGATGTCTGGCTCTACCCTCATATACACGCTGTTCAAAGATGAGGGCTGGTCTCTGCTCTCGCTTGCACCTGTGGGACCTAGCAGAGCTTTCACTAAAGCCAGTGCAAAACTGGGGCAGCCGTATGAGAGCCAGGCCCTGAGAAAGTGTGCACTGCACACAGCAGCCACCAAGGAGAAGCCGATCCTCTCTAGTCTGTTTCAGTCCAAGAGCAAACTTAATAAGCAGAAAAAAATCTTTATAAAATGTTAACAAGAAAAATAACTGTTATGGTAAAGTCTAAACTTTTTGCGTTGCTTGAGAAAAAGCACGCACAGGTGTGTAAACTCCCATTTCCCCCTATATATTAGTGCTATTTTGTGTATGTAACAAGACAGCTTTCATGACAGCAGTTCATCTATTTGTGCAATAAGCTGTCCTCCTAATGTGATGCAATCAGAACTAATTACTTTTCCATGGGATACAATCAATATTTGCAAGTCAGTACTGCTAAATCATTCCTCCCACAAATGGTAATGGGGAAGCAGATCATAAAACAGAGAATCCTTCCTCAAGAGAAAATAAAGCTGTGTGAAAACCAGAACATTTTCTTCTAGTCTGTAGATATTCTTGAGGTGAAAATAGACCACATGCTGGGCCGCTTTAGGCTTTAGATACTACATTTCTGGAGAATTGATGCATTTCAAGTAACGTCCTGCTTCTGGAAGGCAAGACATGGTAAGCTACTTAACACAGCCCAGCACCTTTGAAACTTATGTATCACTTCTGAAGATATATGACCTTGTTTTTAAACTTTGGAAAAAGCCCAACAACAGAGGAATCTTCAGAGTTGTTTCCCAGAAATATTGTTCAAAGACTAATGTGCACAGGACATGACTAGTCACAGGACAGCCTTTTGCCAGAAGCACCTAAAAGCTTCTAGACCTCTAAGAAGTGATGATTCTGTCTACGGTGCTCAGTGAGCTTCCCCTTAAGCTTCTCCTACACCCCTGAAAGTGCTTCCATGCACAGAACATTAAACACAATGAAAATCTCTTTCCTGAAGATTTATCTTCCTGGGAAAGAATTAGAGGCACACTATGGAGAGGAGGCCATAGGAGCACTGATTTTTAGTAATGTCTTCAGACAAAATGAAAGTATGTAATACAGCTCATGATAGGCATAGTAGAGAGATCATCGCCCGTCGTTTGAAGGACTGAAACCTGCTTCGGTATGGACAGTCACATTACGCTCTGTACCTGCTGTCTCACAGAGAATGAGGCCTTATTCTGTAGCAGCTGAGAGAGACTATTCTCTAGGTTCAGGGAACAGATGCCATAGTCACTTGACTGTAATACCCTGAGCTCTGTTACCAGTGACTCGAACTAAATGGAATCAATAAAGGGTCCTTGGTTCTTTCTGATGTTATAAAGGGCTATAGGAAAATTATAAGGCATTACTACCTAGAGCACAGTTTATCGTAAGATGCATCATCTCTCCACTTCCCTTTTTCAAAAGAGATGCTTTTCTACAGAAACCTTTCAGTTCAATCACTAAATTGTTTCAAATAGCATATCTTAATCCTGCAGTGGATATAATAAATCAGCAAGTACAGAGAAAACAGTCATGCCAGCCTATTTAAAAAAAAAATGTACCTGTGACAATACTGAAAAAGTATTTAACTGAATCCTGAACTTCCCGTATCAATAGGGACAGCTACAATGCAGTACCATTGATCAACCTGTAATCCAGAATGAGGAAGAAATTTACTACCACGGCCTTCTCTTTCCGACCCATTAAATTCACAAACAATCATCAACTGTTTATGGTAGCCTAATGTCAACATGCATCTTGTGCAAGACAACAAAGCAAATGGCCAAATATCAATGAAGATTAGGGCAAGGACATGCATTGCCTAGTGTTTACAAACATCTCATCAAGACATCTTTAAAAAAAAAAAAAAGCCAACCCCCACCTTTTCAAAAAACACACAAATATAGGTGTACACAGCATCATGGCTCTTGGTGTCAATTAAACCTTCACAATATAAAAACTCAACTTTAAACACCTCATTAAAAACAAACAGTGGCATTCAGGGGAGTTGAAGAGGATTGAGCCAAATTGCCCAAAGCCATTAAGCAGTAAATGTTGGCATATATTGCCCTTCCTCTTCAGATGCTAAGACCTACACACTAAGTAATTTTATTTTGGCATTAGCCTTTACCTTTC
>BOSO01022873.1:0-18809 GCA_018403395.1 Gorsachius goisagi | reverse complement strand
GGAATCAGGATCTCAGTCTACACCAGGCATAAGTTCCAGTAAAGCTTCAACCTCTGGGCTGAGCCTCTGTTACTTAAAGCATGACAGTTGTGTCTTCTCAAAGCCTTCACCTGAATCTGGTGCAGTGTGGTGTGATTAAAACCCCTGTTTGGGAGAGGGGCGGAATGATTTTTGCTAGCTGGCAAACAGCTAGGAGCAGGTTTCCGTTCCAAAAGCTGCTGTAGATCAACTTGAAAACTTGTCTTGCATTGCCTGAGGTACTCACATTCCTTGCGGTTATTTCTGACGTGTGTATGGTACCGTCACTGAAAACGTGAGAAGCATGTGGTAGGACTGGCAAAACCACACTTTTCAAGAGGTTCGCTGGACTTTCTGCCCACAGCCAAATTAAGAAGAATATGCCATATTAGAATTACCATCATGGACTTAAAGTTTTTTTAATGGCCTTTCTTTATGTTTAAAACAGGTTGCAGCCTAGGGTGGCACAGACAAGGCACAGGGTCAAGCATTGATTCATAAGCCATAAAAAGTAGGTTTGCTTTCCTCCATTTCGGCAGTGCTAAAAGTTGAGCCAAACCTGTTTATGAAGATGCAATGGTGGCAAGATGCCCAGTTCTGATATGCAGCTAAGCAAAGCAGACTTCTGCCCGTATCTTCAACACCACATATGTGAATTGTCGAAAACATACTTTAAGGGGAAACAATTCCCCGGCTTTCGCACTTCCTGGCTTCACTGGATGGAGAAAATTGCTGTAGTTGCCAACTCCAGCCTGGCAAAGTTAACCAACTTTGCATCCTAGTGAGAAAATCTGACAGCATGAATTTTCAAAGGCATGGGGTTATATATAGGAAAGCCTAGGAGAAGTTCTTGTTTTTCAGAAATGAATTTCTGAAGCTTGTTTAGTGGTAATTCTTTTCAACAGCATGCTGGATTCTGCCTTCAGGAACTTTCGTTCATTGCTTTTTGTATTCATCTCCAGCTACTGAAGCATTTAAGTCAAATAAAGTCAGAATACTGGGATTTGAAAAAGCAGTAGAGAGCTATTGGGTTTTCATATTCTGTTGTATATGAGAGTCAACTCATTTCCAAAAATACCTTGAAGCCAAGAGACAAATTTTAGTGGCACTGGATTGCCCTGCAGGTGCTTTTATCTTTTGCTGATTACAGCCCCCAAATCCTGGCTTAGCACGTAAAGGGCACATTGAAAAAGCTTAGACAGTTCTCTGAAAGAGAGCAACTTCTTTTAGTCTTTTCAAGTTTGTTGTCAGGAAGCTAAAGCTGATATTAAAGGGCTAAAATGAAAAAAAAAAGAGTTCAGTCATTTCAAATTTGGGACTGGAAGCAGAGCATGGCTGTCTGCATGGATTGGCGACCAGAATACAGCATCTTGCAGTCGAAAGAAAACATCTTGAAGACAGCAGATGAAAACCACAGTGAAATAGCTACATGCATGTGACTGAACTTGCTGGTTAGTTAATGCAACTTTGTGCTTCTTGAACGGCCAGTTTCAGAAATGCACTAGGTGCAAAAGCAGAACTGTTTCACTGTGTAGCTGTGCCTAAGACTTCTGTAGAGTTGGAAAAGTTTTCTCAAGAGGAGTCCCAGAATTCTTCAACAAAAATCATACCAGGTACAGTCTGACCTCATTTACTTTGATAGAAAAATGAGTGTGGAATTTCGCTCAGGTTATTTAAATATCACCCTCCAAAGATGTATTCTGTGACACAGAGAATATTCTTCCTGATAATTGCTCTTTTTGCTAACAGATTCATAATTTTATAAATGTATATATTCTGCTAGCTGCTAAGCCCATCGTAAAATATGAAGTACTGTTTTAGCAACAGTTTCCTGCTTCCTGAAGATTATTGCAAAGTAACATGTTTAGTATTCTCTAAGGCCTAGTCAGAAACTAATGTTCCTATACACACAAATCTCTGCATTAATGTTATCTGGAGAACACTATTATAATGTAAAACCTGAGTTCTCCAGTACTGGGGGGGAAAAAAAATATTTCTATGTCTCTGTCATTGGATAAACTGCCCTTAAACTGCCCTTTATAACTTTCTGACTCTGCAAAGGAGCCCTGTACTGCCAGAGATGTCTGAAGGGAACACAGGTTAATTAAGAGTCAGAGTCCAAGCCTGCAAGACTTTGGAAGCAAGGCTGTGCTTGACAAATTCTTTAATCCAGCATAGATGAGTCCAGCTCAAAAAAGCTTTGCTGCTCACTCCCAGCCCTGCAGCTCCTCTACCCCTGCAACAGCCTGGATTTGAGGCAGGTGGGAAGACCTGCTCCAACTTAAAATTAACATGGCAAAAAGGAAAAGTTAGTTTAATTCAGTACGAGGGACTGTAGAGAGGGGAATGAGGGGCTGAGCAGGTGAGATGAGACTGCAGCGTTTAGTGACAACGGCTTCAGAAAGCATATGTGGGCTCTGACTTCAGCTCCTGACAACGTACATCACCTGTCGCCTGTCTCTTTTGCATGCATTTCTCTTTGCTTCATAATAATATGGGAGATTTAACGGCTACAGAAAAAAACATTTCCATTTCTCCTGAAGAGAAAAGCCTTGCCTTTACTTTTTTCCTTTAGTATTTTTATCCTGTAACTTATTACTGCAAGTCAGACCAAGGCAAGAAGCAACACAGTAGCACCTTCCTTTCCACTGCTGCACCCAGCCAGCATTGATTGCTAAGCACAATCTCGATTGCTTTGCTCATTTTGCAGATACTCCTCTCCACGCAGTTTTTATTTCATTTCCTGTGAGCATGTGTTAGCCAAGGTAAACTCACCCCACAGCACAGCGAACATGAACAAAATAAATACATGAAGCTTATGGCTTTTTTTTTTTTTGTTAGGTCGGGTGCTATTCATCTTGCTGAAACAAACAAATAAACAAAGAGAAACCCCTGCTTGGCAAAACACATTTTCAAGCTGAAATATAGTTCTTATTTCTCTAATGTAAAATCTGCAAAGGAGCCGTCGGTAGTGTGAAGGAGAGTTTCTGTAACAATTAAGTAGACCTGCAGGGTTTTCATGGCTGACAAGAAGGACTAAAAGTGAAGGAAATTCTGCCCAAATTCATATTTCTCTGTCACATGAATGCCTTGAATGTTTCCTCATTGCTCATAAAGGTCTGCCTCCAGGTTGGCTTATCTTTTGGAGTGCTCAGAGACCTTCTGTGCTCTGCAGACAGCCCCAGTGGGCTCCCTGGTGCCGGGGTATGGGCACAGGACTCAGGCACAGCCAGTCTTGACAGCAGTCTCAAAGACCCCCTTATCAAATGTTCTGGTTTGTACAAGGCACAGGACTTTTCCCCACAGACTGGGAAGAGGATTCCCCAGCTCAACAGGCTCAATCTTCACCTGCAGTTGGTGACGTGGCCTTTTCCTCACCAATACTTCTCTGAAAACAGCTTTCCACCATAATCCCCTATCTCACTTCTGTCTGTTCCTTTTGAGGAAGGGCAAGCATCAAAAGTACACGCTGGCAATCCCAGGCAGATGCAGTTTCACTGTGTCGCTGGATGCAGCTCGTCAGAAACTTTTCATTTTCCCTCTGGATATACTCCTCTGCTGCTCCACAGCACAGCAGGCTCAAAAGAAATCTTGAATTTATCAGCAAAACAACTAGCAACTTCCTCACAGCTAGAAAATCTATCTGCAAATGGAAATAGTTGAATTGAACCAGCTGCACACCACCTGGAACATTTTCACTGCAGCCATTTGTAGCAGAGGAGAAAATTCTTTTTTTTTTTATATATCTCACTTAAAAATATCACAATAGTAGTCCGACTGACTGAATTCAAGGATTTATATCAGTGGTTCTCTGGAGGCCTTGGTTCTTTTCTGTGTTTTTTTTTTTCTGTAAGGCAGTGGTGAACTCCAGTGTCCTCAGAGAAGAAACTGAGGTAAAGAGCCCTTATTTCCAGGTCTCTGGGGAAACCACCCCTCTCTGATTAGAACCATCAGGGGAGCAGTCATAGCATGAATATAGTTTTCTGAGCTTGCCTTGTTCCATGATCTTTTTCATTTACATAGTCAAAATATGTTCTTTACCCCAAAGCAGAGAGACCACTCCAATCTCAGATTGCAGTCAGTTATACAACGATTGGTTTGAAGACAAAAAGCAAAGACCGGCATTTCTATCTGTACCCTGCTTCACTGCCAGTGGGATCTCCTTCGCTACAGACTTCCCGTTGGTGGCATTAGGATGTCTAGGAATCAAGAAACGTTGACATTGTGAATGTTCCCCTGGAGAGTTATCTGGCATTTTCTTTCCAAATTAGGATGCTTAGCAAGCCTGGGACAGAGAAACCAGAACTGCACCCATTGGTACTGCAGATGTTATAAATACAAATGGATAGTCAAAGGTTGTTAATTTTTATGTGCATAAAATGCACACACAAGAGAAGAATATAAACCAACTATAAAACAGATGCATGGTTTTCTCTAGTGCTGTGCTTATAATATGATACTGAATGCTGTGAAGTTCTCTTCTCCACCCCCCCCCTTTATTTATTTATTTGCTTTCTAAATGTCTGTGTATAAATTCAGCTCTTATTAAAGCTATTGGTTGAAAGCACTGGCTGTAACAAGCTCTTGAAGAGGCTGGATCTGCAAAAGCTTTCCTCCTGACATCTTTTCGAATGCATCTTTATTCAGGTCCGAGATGTTCTTTCAATCCCAATGGGACTGAATATATATCCTCCTCTAAAAACAAAGCAAACAACAAATCCCTCCAGCTCTCTTGGGAATGAATTGGTATCTCTTTTCTTTGTGTAAAGGGAGCATCAAAAAACTCTATGCTGTTCTGAATATTGTGAATTTTCCACTGAAGTGATTCTTCTAGAGATAATGTTGTTTCAGCAAAATAAATAATTTCCAGAGGAAGTCTGGCTTTTCTTGCTACACCCTTATGCTTTCCTAATTTTCTTCTTAAAAAAATACATCCCAGAGATACTGGATTTAGTTAAAATTGATTTTACTCAAAAAGAAAGTGCTGTGATCCACTGATATGTTTTGACGTGAGCAGTTTGAGGTTAAAACACAGGGTAAATCTTCTTTTTAACTGAGCTCCGTGTCTCATCTTAGTACGTAGGTCTCTCATGGTCTGCCAAGTAGCCTCATCCAAGGGGAGAATGAGGATCTCAGGCATTGCAATTGCAATTGTAATGTGTGCCATGGCTCCTTGGGCAGATGCACTTCAATGTCACCTTAATTTTAAATAAAACCTTTCAATGTGAGTGCAGCAGAATCTTTCATTTCTATGTATCAAAAAAAAATACTTTAGAGAGTTTTCAGATCTGTTTTCAGAGCTTGTTCTGCTCTTTCAGCTTTTTGACCTGATTTAAAAGGAAAGAAAGTGTCAGAACTGGTGGAAAAGGAATTCTGATTTTTATTCAGGCTCTAGTTCAGCATCTGCTGTGCTGTGCCTTTGCTTGCCAACGTCATTGTCCTTATCCTAGCAAAATTTGCACAGCCATTTTGGGGAATTTTGCTGAAGCAAGGGATGTAGGATTTTGACCATGCAAGAAGAGATAAAAATATAACACGAAATCCCATGGATATGCAATGTTGGACTGCAGTTGTTTTATACATAAGGCAGCACACTTACTTACCCAGGGAATGGAGAAAGCCTTGAAATTCCATGTGGACGGATTTCTGAAAAAGTCATTAGCTGAAGTGTGAACTCTAGAGCTCAATAATATTCACCTCATCCTTTTGAGAAGAATAATTTCCTCTATTGCCAGAGTAAGGGAGGCCAAATCTGTGCCCTTCAGACCTATGCTGTTGGATAGGCTGCAAAGATGGATTTTTTTCTTCCTATATACCTATGGATGAAATTTCAGTAGTTGATCCACTGAGGTATTAGTCACCTCAACAGAGCTCTGAGATTTCGAAATGAAAGGGCAAGAGGTCTGGTCTGATCTCTAATGCATAGATTAATTACAGTGTGAGGACCACAGCAGAAGAGCACAGCTGGTAAATTACCTTGCTACTGAATGTAAGAGTGTAATAATGAGGCACGCTGTTACTTGTCATTTGTATTATACAATAGTTAGTGCCATACCCTGCAATATCAAATTTTTACTCAGGCAAAATATGTTTAATAACCTGGACGTGAATAATACCTTTAACTCATTTAAAAGAAAATAAGAGTTACACAGGTCTTATCATCCCTGTCTTTATACCTGCTTTTTACTGCAAGGAATATGAATTAACATGAATAAGAAAATCCAAATCTATGATCTGTGTAACAGGACAATCCACATTTCTCATGTGGATTTCAGCAGAAATTTTCCCTGAATTGCACTAATAAGATTTGATTGAGTTTGTCATGATTTGCCTTGTAGTATCACATACAAGTTTTGTTTCTTTGATCAAATGTGGAATTTTATAAACACATGATGGGAATGCAGTCTCAGAAAGCAGCAGCGGGGGTCAAGCTGCTCTGCCAGTACATGAAGGTGCTCTGGGAATGGCTCTCAGAACTTTCCAGGGCCATAAGCCTTTACATTTTCCTTAGGGTCCGTATCACTATAAAGTTTATGCGTGTGAATTATTGTTTCCACAGAGATCCATGCAGATTGGCCTCGTGACCTGCATTAGTAGTTGTTGCATATATCAAAAATGGTATTCAAAACGTCTACCTGGAATTAACTGTTTCTCTCCATTAACAACACATTGCCCATCATTTAAGCTGCTAAAGCTGAGTGAGGTAAACCTGACTGTTACTTCAAAGGTGTGGGGGTATGGTGGGTTATGAGCATAACAACAGACCAAAGGGCTTCCTGGAGTTAATTCTTGTTTCAGTTTAAAAAAAAAAAGATCAGCACAAAACAAACAAACAAAAAAATCCCAGCTAGGACTCAATTTAAAATTGCCAGAAGTAAAGAACTGATCACTACCCTTGATAAGTCATTCCGTTCCTTAATTACTCATAATTAAAAACCATACCTCAACTTCACCATCCAGCCATTAGATGATTGCCTGACAGGCTGAAGCAAACATAATCAAAGGTTACATCCCCTAAGAGACCGTATAAAACATGACTGTATCGCTGTCTGTCTGCTCTTCGATAGACAATGCAGACAGAAGTCCTGGACCCTTCCCCTACAAGCTGAAACCAAAGCCATTCTTTAAATTCTGGGTGGAATAAATCTCATTTAATTAAAATTATCTATTAAGTCACCAACTCATCTAAGCTTGACCCTGAGACTTCAAAAGTGAATGGAAAATAGGTGTCAGCATGGGTGAAAAGAGTTGTCGTCTTAGGCTTTCTGTCTATCAGTCACTAGTGATAGAGCTACACGATGAGCTTAAACTAAATGCCTAAATTGCAGATAATTAAAGCTAGGTGAGAACAAATTTACATGGTATATTAAAACCACAAAATCATTCCTTAATGGATGACTTTACAGTTAAGGGGTGATTTCTCAGTCCTTCTCTTTGGTATCAAGCAACTGAGAAAGGCTTTTAACAAATTAACACCCAAATGTGCCTGCAGGTTTAGAGAAAGACTGGGAAAATTCTGCTTCAGAAAATTACAAGCATCAAAATAATCACATGAAATAGCTTTCTAATGAAAGTTTCTGCTCAGCCATAACCAGAGCATCTCCACCGTGGCACTGTGATGTTAAATATTCCATTTCCAGATTTGGAGTTATTTGTTTTATTTATTTATTGGATAATACTGGGATACTGATAACAAAGTTTATAGATGGATATAAAATCTTTCTGCTGCAGTTAATTTTCTTTTAATGTTACAAATAATAATAAAAAGGGACAGATTACTTCATAAATCAGCAAGCTTCTTCCCTCTCATTTCCATGAAAAAAAAAACCAATTCAAATGATAACGTCAAGCCAGCTAGACTTCCACTGGAAGGGGCATCTTTCATGATGAGATAAAAGTGTCATTTCAGTCACTGACAAAGCTTTTGCTGTGGTCTCTACAAAAGAACCTCTTATCTTATCACTGAACACAGCTGTAAGCTCTATAAATGTATGCTGCGGCTGCCCAACTCTAGCTCCTATTGTAAAAGCCAGCAGTAGAAAATTGATATGCAAATGTCTGTACAGTTTCTTGTCCTTGGGCTAAGTATGGCAGCTTATCAGGAATTTAGTGATACTTAGAGATTACTTGCCAAGCAGTTCTTCATAACATGGATGAAGGAAACTCACATACCCTATCACAGTTCTTCAATGTGGAGTGTAAGGCTTGTTTAAGCACAGTGATGTGGAAAGCTTTGGGGTTAGAAGGAGCATAGAGATAAATATGAAGCCATAGCTTAAGGCTCCTGTACAGAGATAAAATTGTCTTCCTGAGCTTACTAGCCAGTCCTGAAGTTATTCATTGAAGGACTGCATTCATTTTGTTTTCTCTTAGTTTTGGAGGCTAATGTTGTTTGCTCTCTCTGATCCTACTTCTTCAGGGTCTCTGCTGTCCAGGAGACAGTCCTTTAGAGATATGGCTTGCACCTCTTGTTTCTGGAAGTATGATGAATGCCACCTTTGCAAGAAAACCCAAGCAGCCCATGCCTTTGCCTCGTCCCCTTTTTTGTTTACCATTCCCCTCCTAGCACCTAAACATACCCCTGTTCCCTCCATGCTGGACCCCAGCATGTCCATAAAGACACAGCTTGTCCTCAGTCTCCCAGGTACAAAGGAACACCTATTCGTAGAATTATAAATCATAGAATATCTCAAGCTGGAAGGGACCCATAAGGACCATTTAGTCCAGCTCCCTTCTCCTCAAAGAACTACCTAAAAATAAACCATATGACTAAGTGTAGTCCAGATGCTCCTTGAATTCTGGCAGGCTTGGTGCTGTGACCACTTTCCTGGGAAGCCTGTTCCAGTGACCGAACATCCTGTCAGCAAAGAATCTTTTCCTAATGTCCAATCTGAACTTCCCCTGATGCAGCTTCATTCATTGTCCTCGTGTCCTATCGCTGGTCACCAGAGAGAGATCAGCAGCTGCCCCTCCACTGCCCCCTCTTGAGGAAGTTGTAGACTGTGATGAGGTCACCCCTCAGCCTTCTCTTCTCCAAGCTAAACAAACCAAGTGAACTCAGCAGCTCCTCATAAGTCTTGCCCACGAGACCTTCTACCACCTTGGTTGCCTTCCTCTGGACATGGGAAGGGACACAGGGATGTAGTTTAGTGGTGGGGTGTCAGGGTTAGGATGATGGTTGGACTTGATGATCTAAATGATTTCCAACCTAAACGATTCTATGATTCTATTCTATGCACACACTCTAATAGCTTGATGTCCTTCTTATACTGAGGTGCCCAAAACTGCACACAGTACTCAAGGTAGGGCTGCACCAGTGCAGTGCAGAGTGGGACAATCACCTCTCTCAACCAGTTAGCTATGCTGTGCTTGATGCGCCCCAGGACACAGTTGGCCCTTCTGGCTGCCAGGATACACTGTTGACTCATATTCAACTTGCCATCAACCCAAACCCCAGAGCTCTCCAGCCTCTTGTGCCCCAATTTGTACGTATAACCAGGATTACTGTGTCTGAGGTGGAGAATCTGGCACTTGCTCTTGTTAAATTTCATATGGTTGGTAATTGCCCAGCTTTCTAGTCTACCCAGATCTCTCTGTAAAGTCTCTCTACCTTTGAAGGAGTCCACAGCCCCTCCTTACTTTAGTATTTTCGACCAAGTTACTTAATGTACATTGATTCCTGTGTCCGGATCATTTATAAAAACATTAAAGAAAACTGGCCTTAAAATTGTGCAGCTTCTCTTCGGAAGAGAAAGCACTCCTCTCCCACTAAAGTTTGCATCATTTTAAGTCCAAGGCATAACAGATCGCCTTGATAAACATACAATGATACTCAGTAGTGATTTGTAAGGAGATAGGAATTCCCATATGGAAAACACTCTTTTCATGATCTGAATGGTACATAATCTTATCCTGAATATTCTGCTGACCTAATTTGAATTGCATAACAGTGCTGTCGTCTAGGGAGATTCATCTCATTTCAGTTTAACCATGAAAAAGTGCCATTTCTTCCTGTTGAGAGTAAAACCTCCACCACTGAGTACCATCAAGGTAACACTTATATTTTTTGCAAGGCAGAAAGATTCACCGATAACTTTGTCGTCCCACTCTCAGGATAGCATTGGGCAGTGAAGTCCTGCAGTCTTTCTTGCAGGAGCTCTGGACTTGTAACCTCAGTTTGCGCATTGTTCCCTCGACACTACATGTTCCAATCCATACATCCAAGGTGAACAGCAGATGGCTTCACTGTACTATACAGTGGTTGCATTCAAGTGGAGGTAGCAGTAAATATGAAGACTGTGGTAGACTGGAGAGGCCTGAAGCAAGCTGCAGTGTTTCAAACTGTTCAAGTGGTCATGCTTGCCTTTTACTTCATCTCCCGATGTTAGGAGATGGAAATAGAAAACATGCTGTGAAGTACATCCTTTTTACATGTGCATAACTTACTACTTCTAAAGGAACCATTATATCTAAAATAAGATCTTTTCAGGTTCCAAGTTCAGAAAGTGGCTATTTTTATAAGCCTCTGTGAGCTTCAGAGTCCATTAGAGAACAGCCGTGTTGCAAGTAATGTAGAAAGCAGATTTCATATCTCATTTATTTTCCTGGTTTGGATTTTTTCCCATCATGCAGAGGGACTCCTGTTGTGTTCTGGACTTATTTCACTTTGCATAACAAATTAAATATTCAGTGACATAGGGCCATTTCCCTCAACCCATCTGTATGCCCCAACCTCCAGGTTCTAGAGACAGCTGCTTCCTAACCTAGTAAATACTACTTATTTCTTTATTTACAGAAAGCGGAACTGCTCCAGGTGGAGAGAATGAAATGAACATCAGAGTTGATTCTGAAGAGGAACTATTTTGCTAAATAATTTCTGCCTATCCCTACTCAGTTTTAAACTATACAGCCAAAGTTCTGTGATTAGAAAATATATCATCCAAAAAAGACATTTCTCATAAAATTATGAGTTTATGAAAACAAGGATTGCCAACCAATTCTAGTAGACAGAGTATATGTACTAGCTTGATGTAATTTTTAATCTGAATTTTATGGTAGGTGGAAACAGATCTGATTAAATATTAGGACAAGAAAAAGATGAGACAGCAGGAAGCTGTTTCTTAATGACTGAATTCCCTCTTTAAATTACACCGTTGCCTACAAATTGAGCTACACCTTCACCTCCAGATCTTGCTTTTAGCTGAAATCTCTGTGAAAGTACCAAACCAACTAAAGACGGTTGCGACTAAACTGCCGGGGTCCGTTATCCAGTTATCTGCTATGAAAATGTCTTGCACCATCTGCTGAAACACTGCATACAGACAGCATACACCATCCTGAGTCCTGTCTGAGATGTAAGCTGGTTCTTCACTATAATTCTGCACTACCTGCAGGGAGTAAATGAAATGAAACAAACTGTTATATGCTAGTACAAAATATCCTTATGGTATCAAATGCCATTTAGACTTGGAATCCAAGTTTTACTACATATAATATACTTTCCAGGCCCAGGGGGTAGGGGGAGTAATGAAGCAAAGATAAGCATATCAAGAGTAAAGAATTTCCAGGCTGAAAATTCCCACATTGGTGACTGTCCTCCCTGCAGTGAGCAGCAATTTGGTGTCCGCCTTAGACCAGCTGTCATCAGACTATTTGTTGGTACAGTATGTACGCACCTTCTGGTGTCCTACAGAGGTGTAAGGGGGGTTGTGTGATCCACAGTCATGAGAAACTTAACCAGAGACTAGTAAAGTCCCATAGCAATTAAACATTTCCTTTGGACTTGACCCAGGAATGACTATACAATCTCGAAGTGGGAAGCAGTTGACTCCCCTCTAATTCCCTCTTTCCTAATTATTTTAAGAAAGCAATCTTTTCAAAAAATAAAGCAGACAAAAAAAGCACAGCTCATGCAAAAAGAGGAGAACCAGGCTTGGTTACAGCTATCAGGCTGCCTTTAGAAGCAGATAAATCAGTGACACCCATCAGATCAGGGAAATGGCTCATCCTTGTCTGTCTCAGCCTTTTGTTTCCCAGGAGTTTTTCAAGGCAGAGCAAAATGTACCTCTTCTCTGACACGCATTTGAGTATCAGCTGAAGCTATGTTTAATCACCTACCACAGATATCTACATGCCAACTTAGATAACAAAAGTGTTTCTTAACTTATGAGTGAAACTTCTGTTTCTCTCTATGGTTTTACTTGCACTGCAAATGTAGTACCAGACGCAGCCACGCTCTGTGCAGAATCTCTCCTTTGGATAACCAGGCATGAGGAGGAAGGAAGCTAACTTGACTAATTCTTTCATAATTCATTTGCAGGGGGAGTGGTATGTGTAGGATGGCCTCTTGTTCATTGAAGTGGCCTATCTTAGCCTTTGGCTGTTCTTTCTTTACATGCCTTTCAGACACATGCGTGTAGCAATACAGCAGATCACTGAAAGTCACTTGACTGTGGGTACTGCATCATGTTGAGTAAAACTGAGGGACTTTGCTGTTAAAAAAAAAACACACGAGAAACAAGGAGAAACTAGACAGCAGCTAGGACTGTCTGCTGCTGTTTCGCTCCAATGTCCTGGTGCTCCAAGGAGCCAACCCAATAGCATAATTAATACAGAACAAAAGTGATCATAAACTTTTTTTTTCCTCAAGGGTAGATATCAATAGATAAAATGGATAAATATTAAGTGTTCAAAACCTTCTGTTTTTCTGTATTTCTGCAGATAATTTTGTGACTGGTGTTGTGGAATAACCCATAGAAGTCTTGTAACTGTAAACCTGATCAACAGTATGAACAATATTTATTTAGTATTTCCCAGGAAGATCCTCGGTTCTAAGAAATGCAATTTTTCAGAGCTGCTCTACTCAGTTGTGCTTGGAAGCATATGGATAAATTAGACTAAGGTTATTTCATGCCTGAAACACTATTCTGAAACACTACAGCAGCTTTTACAATACCCTTATGATCTACCATATCAGTACACCTGCCATACATTTACTTTTTGACTGATTGCCTACAGTGAAGCTGGAGAAAGTTTCTGTACATCTGTGTGCTAAACCAAATAACTGCTGTTGTTATTACATGTACTAATGCACTTTATAGGATAGCCCAGGTCCCATCCATTAATACATATGTGTGCATGTATCTATGTGTACATACACATAGATGTGTATGTACATATAAAGGAACATAAAAATAAATAATCATCTTAGTTTTTCTTGCTTCATTATAATTTAGCAGCTGCCTATTTCTGAGACAAATCAGAAAAGAATCAGCTGGCTCTGACACCATGGGAAATTCGTATGTCTTTGAAAGTGTACCAAGCTCACATACCTGTGATAAACCCCCAAATGTTTGGTTTTATTTCTCTCATTCATACACATTTTATTGCACCTCTGCCTCTTAGCCAGAGGTAGAAACAGAGGCAAGATTATTGAAACACTTAGGGACTATCTCTTGTTATTTCCACCTAAACGGTCCTTACTTTGGCAAATGTCCTCAAAACGTTTCCAAAACACTTTGACAATTACATGAATCATATCAACATAAACCATGTGCACTTTAAGGGAGACACCTGCTTCAAAGCCCACCTAAACATTTAGCTTTTCAAAGCTTAAGCATTCACTGTTTGAAGTTGTGCTATAGGTGCTATCTTTAAATTTATAGAAGGCTTTGAACACCAGGAAAGAGGTACCTATGGATGACATCATACTCAATGAAGAAAGGACCAGATAGCTTCTTTAAGTTCATTCCATCCTGATGATTTTGTAACCATACTGACAGAGCTGTACCTGCAGTTACCCGGATATATAATTTTCTGGAATAGCTGCTCCTATGCATGTGTATGTAGGATCTTCCCCTTCCCTTAGGATCTTCCATTTCTTACAGTGCAATCACATACTTTCCTCTGCCTGGAGCAAGAGCTTGGCTACAACTCTGTCCCTGTATTTTGAAGTGGAAAACTGCAGACCACCAGGGCTCTGGATCTTGCAAAAAGGCTGGGAAATATGTAGTGAGAAAGAAGAGGGAACAGGATGAATAATTTAACTACTGAAACAAAGTTTTTAAACTCTTTTTAGACTGAGATGAAATCACCAAGGAATCCAGAATGAATTATCAAAAAAAAAAAACCCAAACCAAAACAACCCCTCCCCAACATTTTGGAAGATTTGAAGACCTGTTTTAGCCATCTTCAGCTCTGGCTTTAACAGTCCCATGTACAAGATCTTTGCCTGAAGATCCAAGTGCAATTCTTTTCTGTGTCTGAGTCTAAGTAGGTCTTGCTACCAAGCACTCCTGTTTCTCAACATTTTGCTTTCCCCATTGGGTGACAGTGTAAGTTTTTTGTTTATTTGGTTTTGGGGTTTTTTTTGAGATCAAATAAATATCAAAGTCTGCAATGCGAGAAGGAGCAACCTCAACAAGAAAGATGAAGAATGGTTCACCCCACAACAGGGATTGGGGGCATTCTCTGAATAACTAGGATATAGCCAATCCTTGCTCTCAAGCAATTAGCAAAATAATTTAAATATAGCCTGGGTAAGTATATTGAATATAAGGCTTCAAATGGAAGCAAGGTAACAATGGTGTCTGCATCTACACTGCCAAATAAAAGAAGATCAGGGAAAGAGCCTGAGCTCTGATGGTCCAAAATACTAAACAGTTATCTTGTTCCCTGGGTTTCTTTTGAATATCTCTGATGTTCTCTCTCCAAGATGAATCTCCTACAGAAAGGACTAACCCTAAGCAGTGTAGACTAAGGCCAGTTGGTGCTACTAGACCTTAGTGATAAGAATCATTTCTGGCCTTTTCATCACTATTGACAGTCACTGTGACCTCCTCACTTGTTTGTGCATGACAGCTAAGTATTTTTTTTTAACTTAGTCCTTCGCTTTTATTTTTAAAAGTTGAAAAAAAAAAGTTGAAAAGCCGACTTCCAATGAGTAATTCCAGTGTTTGAATTTATCTCCCCAAATTGGTTTGGCTCAAGTCTGAAAAAAACTACACACCTTTTTTTTTTTTATTAGTTGTCAAACTCAAAAAATTAAAAAAAAAAAGAAAGGATTCACTAATTTACACAGTCCTTTCTTTCAAAGACCTTTCCTTCTAAAGCCTCTGTCAGTCTGTTTATGGTAACGTCGAGCCTGTCTTCAAAACAACACACTACTTATTTTTTTTTCCTCAAAGCATTTCAAGTGAAGTTTAAATCAATAGGAGAGCTTGCTTAGATGTGTGCTGCTCTGGGCCTCTCTAAGCTCACCTCTGACAAGTGGAAGTGGCTCATAGAGCCTGTAGTGTCTGTGCTCTGCAGAGTGCGATGCCCTGCAAGGCCCTGAGCTGACACCACACCAGTTTTCTTTGATACAGACAGCTATTTCCATTTCTAGGCTGCCTGTTTTAAGTGTCCGCTCAGCCCTCTAAAGTTAACTCTGGTATCTCTGCATCACGCTGAAGCAATCCCTGCAACCCCCTGGTCTCCTGTCTTTTTCAAGCTCTCTGACATCTACCTGGCACAGGCCCTCTTCGCCCACCTCAAAACTCCCTTTTCATGGTAATTTCAGTTTTAGCTGGCTATGCCTAGATTTAGGAGGAATAATGCCTTCTAGGCTGATTGAGGCTACCTGGGTGGGTGGGTAGCTTCTCCTCTGAAGTAGAGATGGGAAAAAGATGACAAAAGCTTTCTTAAACCTATGCAATTAATGTTGCCTTATCTATATAATAAATCGCTTATCCTTAGCTGTTTAGTTCTATAAAAAGCCACTTGTAGCCTCCTTTTATTTAACCCTTTGCATTCGGACAGGCAATTCAAAGCTGAGCAGAGAAACCAAGCCATCTCTAATATCACTCCTCTTCAATAACGTCAACATTTTCCTCGATGATCATTAAAAACCCTGCTATATCAGGTATAATAGCAACCAATCTGCCCATCTCTTTTTCGATTACCCAGCCTTCTGGCCTACTAATTCTGCAAATACCTAATCAGCTCAGATCTTGCCCGATTATTCATGAGCCTGAAAAGTGTTTGTGAAAGCGAGACTCTTCCCCATCTCTTTCAAGTCAAGGCTAGGACTCAAAATTGGTACTAACGGTTTTGAAAGGAAACTGCATGCAGCTCTGTGAAACTGGAACTGGAAGGAGGAAGGGATGAGAAAATAAGGAAGAAGATGAAACATTCCTTAATGATATCCTGGGGAAAAAAGGAAAAAATCTGGCTCCTCAGGCTTATGGTCCTTTGGGAAAAGTGTAAGCACAGCTACATACTCTACCAGCAAACATCTTCTTTCTTAGTACACATTCTGAGATTGCTTTCAAATCAGCTGCTTCCCAGGAGCTAATCATTATGTTGAGAGTCTCCTTGATGTGTGGGGATGTTTCGACAGGCATGGGCGCTGCCAGGGGAATCCAGCAGGACCCTTCGGGCAGCTGGGGCTGTGCTCCACAACCGCGGACTGCAGAGAGAGGGAGCTGGTTGTGCAAGGGACCCCCAGCCAGGCTGTGGGCCACATGGTGGACACAAGCACCCCAAGACCCTCATCTCAGCACCCCTGGAGCACTGAAACTGAGAGGGTGCTCAGGAGCCCTTTATTTATTGGCTCCGCTTCTGGACAAAGGATGATGGGCTGATTGGGCACGTCAGTTCATGCATTTTTCTGCTCACAAGGGGTGTTAGATGAAATACAGGGTGGAGTGCAGGCCCATGATGCTTTGGTGGTTGAGTTAATAAGCACGAACAATGTTTTTGTGAATCTTGGGCACCAAAGGAAAAAAAAAATTTGCGCAACAGAGCATCTTTCAGAGGCTCCTTATGAAAACAGGCCATCTGGCTTCACTGCAGTGCATTTGTTAACTCTCCAGCCTACTACTGTTTCCCTGCTGGGTGACACATGCTGAATCTGTCACACATCTAGAACAAAATTATAAATAAACAACGGTGTATTCAAATAAAACAGAACTTTCCCACAGTAGGCTTATAGGAAGCAAAAAAAGAAGCAGAGAGGCAAATCCTTGTTCTTTTGTGTGCAGAAAAGTAGGTCCCTTGTTCAGTGCTGGAAAGGGGACTCGGATCTGCCTGGAGGAAGATGCCTTTTGCTTAGCAATGCTCCTCATGAGTGTTGCAGAAGCAGACCCAGAGGCATTATTGCTAGCAACCACTTGGGCTAGGTGGTATCTCAACCACAGTCGTGGCCCTGTTTTGCTGATAACTGGCATGTGGTGAGAAACAGCTTGTGGTACTCCAGGTTTCAAGAGAAATAAGGGCAATGGGGAAGCAGAGAGGCGAAGCCCAATAACAAGTTAGTAGGAAGAACAGGAAAGAGCCCAAGTTTCCAGTAAAGCGCCTTGGAGTATGGGATTGCACTTGCACCACTGTTTGTGGGGATTTCATACGCTGTCTCAGACACTGAGCAGTCCTCTCCTTTTCTCTTAAATAATCGGAGATCTTCTGTAGCTTAGAGAGGCTGTTGGATCTGAGAAACCCAACTGAACTGCAAAGCCCTGTAAGCCGAGATGCAAGATAAATATTTAGGACTTCTCCTCTCTCAGTCATGCCCTCATTCTTTGAGCATCAGAAAGAAAGCTGGAGAAAAATTACATGCCGGATCCCTGGCAGCCAGTTTCATCCATAAGCCAGGCCTTGTACGCCTGTGAACCGTATGGCAGTAAAGCAATACTTCATAGTGACACCTCCTGGGAAAGACAGAAGAAGCTTTCCATAGGCTTGCGAGTCAGAAGGTCATGTTAACACTGGCTGCAAGCCACCACTCTCTGTAGGCAACAGCTTTCTCTAGACTGAGAAGGTAACAGGCCGTGCTAACTGGGATACTCTGCTTTCCCTTTTTTCATTTCCTACGTCTGTATCATTCAATGCCTGAACACATAATACTGGGAAACAGTGCAAAACTGTCGCAAGTTAGATTTCCCAGTGGAGGTGGTGCATTTGCACAGGCTGAAGTGCTCAAAAGGCCAAAAGCTGGGTTGTTAAAAGATTAAAGAGTTACTCTATTTCAGACAATGTTCAAAAAACAAACATCCTCTGGGTCTGGTTTTGCCCGGTTCAACTTTCTGCAGCTTATTTGAAGACACAGTATATGAGTGGAATTGCTTTGGATTTGTGTTCATGGGAGCAGGAGATAAGCTGAGCTCACAGGGGTGAATGGACATATCCTGAGGCATAATTAGGGTCCAGGGTGCCTGCATGTGTGTGTGTTCTTGTGCATGCACAACTATACAGCTAGAACCCCCCTCCTCCACACACTCCCACAGACAAGGATGCACCCATATTTAAAAATAGAAAATTAACAAGAAGATAAGCCATAGGAGCCACTGAGGCTGCTGTGCCATTCCATGGAAAATTTAAGCTGCTTTTGGAGCAGTCTGCCATCAAAAGGGGTGGCTTGCCCAGCTGCTGTCTCTGGGTTTCTGCTCACCCACCCCGGTGCCGGGAGTCACAGCAGCTCACTACAATCTAATCACAAGGTGGCAGTGACCACAGAAGAGCCATGATTCTGCAAGCAGCCTTGGGAGAGTCAGGGGAGAGAGGCAGAACTGGCACTGTTGGCAGCAAGAGGGCAGAAAGCTGCTGTAGGACATCACCATCATTTTGACCTTCTTTACACCCATTTGTTTCAGGAGAAACTCCCCCGGGGTCACAAAATCACAGAATCACAAGGGTTGGAAGGGACCTCAGGAGATCATCTAGTCCAACCCCCCTGCTAAAGCAGGGCCACCTAGAGCATGTTACACAGGACTTCATCCAGACGGGGGTTGAATATCTCCAGAGAAGGAGACTCCACA